>JAUTBZ010189090.1:0-22323 GCA_032361785.1 Lepetodrilus galriftensis | reverse complement strand
TGTGTGTGTGTGTGTGTGTGTGTGTGTGTGTGTGTGTGTGTGTGTGTGTGTGTGCGTGTGTGTTAATAGCCATGTTGCACGTACGTGAAACTATGCATGGTCTCACAGCATCGTGTACGTCTGGAACATGTATGACAGTGCATGTAATACTCTAGGTCTCCACACATGTGTGTTGTTGTACTTGGCTGTTATCTCACAAACACTGCTACACTGTGCATTCTAATTACACGTATATCTGTGCTGCGAGCTGCATGTCTGTCCGGAGATACATGTAGTGGTGTAAGTACTACGTCTCCAGGTAGACAAACCATCCACGAAAACAAACACACTCATTAACAGAGGACGGTATTGTAATTTAAATTCCCTGTGTCATTTGGAAAGTTACGCGACTAAAAACCACGTCCGGTCGGCCGACTGACCAATATTTGATGAGCGTTTGTTCTCAATATCCACACTGCTCCACAAACATACTCCACAAACATGCTCCACAAACATTGTTGTACATGCATGCATGTACTATGTAGCGCAACGGAGAAAGCGCAAATGATGTACTATAACGGTGCGGCACAGACCATGTTTTCAATCCAAACTCTTTGATGATGAAAAAACATAATTGTATTCATGTGCGTACAAGTTTTTAAGAATATACAGTGCATTAAACTCGCAGTGCATGTAGTATGCCTACGTGTATTTAGCATAAGACATAACATGCATTTTTTAACAGTAAAATGGGCTGCACAAAATAAGAAGAAAACTCTATAGCGGCATACAATAGCCGAAGAAGATGGCATACACTGGTGTACGGCTATAGGTCGCTGTAGATGGTGTCTGTGTATGCTTACTATACTGGTTACATAACCCCACAGCGACCTGACACAATCTGGGAACGACAAAAGCCCGATAGATGAGGGCAGGTTTCGCGGGGAAGAGCGTACGCTCGTTCGTTCATTCATTCAGTCAGTCGACTCTCCCCTCCCCGCTCCCGCGCTCCGTGGTTCGGTTATCAGTAACTGACCGGAGAAGTGAAGTCTGCCGTCGCTTTCAGTGAGCGCACGTCGCGTGTAGCACCACGACGAGCTCAGATTGGACAGGGTTTGTTTGAAGGGTGGCTCTAGACCGCCCGGTCATTTGTGCAGGTATGAGGTCCGGCAGGTAGGAACAGACCCGTCTTGTCCCAGAGCAGTAGTCGGAGAGGTCGTGTGTGGAGAGGTCGTGTGGGGAGAGGACGCAGCTACAGCGGGTGTCGGATGCGTGTATGTGTGCAGGACTCAAGGCATCTCGACAGTTGTGGTTCGGAGTGTCTGTCCGCTGTCAGGTGTGGTCCCAATGATTCGGGATTTCCACCCAATTGGACGATTTCCTGCTCAGGATTTGCATTAATACATTGTTACAAAGACGATCAGGAGGCGACGTGTGAGAGGATTATCGTTGTTTGACTACGCTCTGACTGGAGTGGAGGTGCCAATCACGCCGCCAGGAGACCGAGGTGGATGTAGGACTTATCTGATGACTGTCTTGTAGCTGCATGACAACCTAACGTCAACATGAAGCCAGCAGTCGTCTGCTTCTGTTGGATCCTGGTAAGTAATTACCACCAGCTTCACATAGACTTGTATTGCAGTAGGATTGGAAGGTTGAAGTCTCCGAGGCGACAGTAATTAAGGTTTACATTTGCCACGGATATTTGCAATGTCAACCTTACCATAGAACGTCATTGCAAGAGTAAACTCTTACCCTAGCATTGTCCTAGAACAGCGGTGCAAGAGAAAACTCCATGTGATATACAGTGTACCGTGGGAGTTTTAATGTTTCGATATTATGTTTGATGGAAAGATGATCGAGATTCCAGATACTTCGCTCGTACAACTTCTCAGCAGCTGTTCCATTTACAAGCTGCAGAGATTTATTTTCCCTCTTTGAATTTTTTATTTAAATAGATACCAACTGGTTATAATCTAATTAACATGGATTTCTAATATTTCAGAAGGAATGTTACTTAAGGAATTCTAAGAATACAAGTGCATGTATATTAATTTGTAAAATCTGGCAGGTGAACTTTTAATCTCGTACATGTGTTTAACTCAGGTGTACGCTTCAGCGTCATCGTCCATGTTCTATTAAACAGCATAATTCCTCCAGGAACACGGAAGTTAAACACCTGCGTACATCTGTACAACACCGTTAACACATTTGCTACCATCAATCATGAACGTGCCAGCAAGTTTTCTTAAAAGCTAGATATTAATAAGCACCCATAAGCAGGCGGTATTTGATTATGGACTCGACCTATGCACGTGCTAGGGACTTGAAGATAAGCCTGTATTAAACGCCAGTGCGAGATGTGCTTATGTCATAGCAACATTGCAGTATCTCACGGGCGTAATATCAGCTCGTGTTGCTAGATCTGTCCCTGGTGATAACCCAAAGTCGTTGAATTTCACTCTCTATTTATATTCCTGTTATCTTCAACTATTAGACACGGCGGCTGATTGAAGTAAGCGAAGTTTTCTTTCATGGCTTAATCGGTCCATATCTATTAAACCATATTATACGGTCTTTTTTTTGTGTGTAGAAATTAAGGCTAAACGTTAAACGTCAGTTCTTTGATATAGTATGGCATGGACGTTTTCTGTATATTTGTGCTAGTATTCTACATGGACGTTATTTTCTACAAGCCATTAAAAAGCCATGCACAGCATGTGTAGGCCTACACCATTGGCGTTGATATACACATGTATGTAACCTGACATATACTGAAGTGTAAACCTACATGCAATAGGCTGTATACTATATAGGTACCGGTATCATACACTATGATGTCGTTTAACACCAGTGAGACCGACATCAACTATCAGACCAATAGTATATGCACTCCAAGCACATTTCCTGTTATCCACTGTTATACCTACATATTCCAAGAACATATACATACAGGAATAGGTCTACAATACTAGACCAATATACACCACCAGTATATATATTTACACTACATGCAAGTAGACCTACATACACTACAATATAGACCTACATGCAATGTAGACCTACATATACTACATACAAGTAGACATACATCCACTACGCGTACATATACTATACAAGTGTAGCTATATAGACCTACATACAAGATACAAGTGCAGCTATATACCTACATACAAGATACAAGTACAGCTATAGACCTACATACAAGATACAAGTGCAGCTATAGACCTACATATACAAGATACAAATGCAGCTATAGACCTACATACAAGATACAAATACAGCTATAGACCTACATACACGACACAAGTGCAGCTATAGACATGATAGACCTACATACAAGACTAGGCCACCCCAGACTGCGAGTGAGTTCACCTGTTGGCACTGTGTTGCCTTCTGGCATTGATCTCTCCCCCCGGGTTATAAAGTTCAATCAACGCTGCATGAGAGAACTGGCACTATAGAAAGATCAGAGGCCGGGCCCGCAGGCTCTTGGACGTAAATATAGACACATGATATTATAATAATACACCTTTTAGTTGCAGAGTATACAGTTGATTCAGCGGCTTTGCACATGTTATTTGCGCTTGGTTTAGGCACGTTCAGATAGGGCAGCCCCTCTATTATGAGAGATGCACCCCTGTCTCGTATGTATACGATGTATAAGATAAAAAAAGTTGTTCTCTTCAAATCATATTACAGAAACTGGCTAGCTCCATCCGGTGTATGCTAACATACATGTTATAACGTATAGCAGTAGAATAGTCCGTGAAATCAGTCACCGTCACAAGAATGTACCGTAATGTCCTGCGTATAGCCCGCTACATCGTATTGTCTGCATGGGATAGTATCATCTGATTGAATAAATTCATTTGTTAAGATATTTCTACTACTGAAATTCATTAACGACATTAATTAATGCATTGGCTGCGTTGAAGAGGTTATTATATGGACATTAATCAATCCTCGCGAATATGAGGTATACTAGTATACGGTATGTGTATACGGACTGTATGTCAAACGATAACAATGAGTACAGTATAGACATATACTAGACAGTGTTTCTACGAATACTTTCAATAGTGTAACAGGTATGAACAAACACATCAATATGTAATATATCTCAAGTAACTCTTCATTTCAAGTAAGCCAGATTAGTTTCACATCAACTTGTCTGGGAGCAGTAGTTAACGAGACACATTTTATGTAATTGAAACATAAACATCATGTTGGCGAGTCAATGTCAATATTATTAAAGAGGGTTGTGGTTGAAGCCCATCCATTAGCAATGGGGTTACCCTACAATAACCCTGTCACATAAACCCTGAGTTATTATTTCCTGCGCTCCACCCCCTACCCCAATAACACACATCCTATCAGTCTGGGACTCGTTTGTCAAATGTGTCACAAACACTATTTTCCAAACATAATTATACGTGCTCATGTTGGCAGCTTCCTCAGTTAGTAGCGTTTTATGACGTAGTTTCCGGTCGAAATTAACATTAAACCTAAATCTATAATGCAACGTGATAATGTATACTAGTAGGTATGCAAGCAGCTGCAAGACTGTCCATAGCAATGACGAAAAATAAACATGTGTCCTTTGTGAAGCGACCTCATAAGTATATAAGACCATTTTATATGCGTCACTGTAAAACAGGCAAATATATACGGATAATGTATATTGCATATTGTGATCGGTAACTAAATCAGTGGTTAGTTCAGGAATTTATCTGGCCCATAAATGCCATAATAGATGCATATTCCAGTCGATAGTGTACAAGCTTTGTTGAAAGATTGCTAATAAGCCTACGACTTTACGCCACAACTTCAAGGTGTCTGCCATGTTAGATACCACTGGTGTCATGTTTGAACTCGATGTAATGTTAATTACATAAACTGGTACCATATTGTGTCATGTGACATTTGTCCTCATGGGTAAGTGGTTCAATTTACGTGTTGACGACTTAACGTTTCTGTCTGCTATGTAGTTTTTGACTAACTGTGCAACCATCGTAACAGTACATATAGCAGTTGACACTATCACTTTACGATGCACACATAATGAATCCTGGTGCGAACCCATGAATAAGCTTAGATAATTACTATTACAACGTTGAATGGTTTGTGAAAGCAATTAGCATGTACTCCAAGAATCATTAAGTAGTTAAGCTACCGTATATAATGAATAACGATTGAACAGAGCCAAGGCCACACAAGGACCTCCACAGAGCAAGAAACCCTATATGTCTGCGAGGCGGTACTATATAAGATACGTGAACACACCTGTGCATATGCATATACTATTATGCGGTTATTTGCTGGATTATTATCAGAGGCTAATATTCATAATGTTATTTCGGTGTTTGTTGTTGGCTTACGCCACTGTTTGCATACGGCTAACCCGACGAGTGTCCACTTACAGGGTTGCTATATACCACCGGGTATATACCCCACACCAACCAGATTGACGGTTACTAACAGTTTACCTACAACGTGAGCTAGGACCGCCAATGTTGATCTGTGAAATCTCTGACCGCAATGCAAGCACAACCCTAACAATCTCCTCGGTTTTTGTGTGTCTTCGTGGATGGTGTCGAACGAAGTTCCGACGCCCTAATTAGTGTAATACTAACATCGTGGGTAGCATGGACATTCGCCGAGGAATTTGTAAATGAAGTGTAAATGTCAGGTACTTATTAATGAGTGGAGCTGTAGGTCAAATAATAGACAGACACTGATATGTTGACACGTCAGGTGGTATAATATTGTACTAAATCATACTTTGTAAGTATTACAAGCAAAGACAGCCAAGTACTGGTTTAGTGGACACCTGACAGTCTACATGCAGTCATCTTGATGGCAATTTCCTCTCATAATACCCAGTCATTCCTTCCGCAACTATATGCACGTGGCAATAAATAGCTGGTTACCTCGTTCAATGGATTTCCAGCCAAGCATTATACAATGCGCGATGATTCTGAAGTATACCATGGCAAAAACCAATCAAGACAGATGTACGTGTAACATCGTACCGTATATCGGCGGTATTATAGTACCGTCTTTCGCCAAGAAGGACATATGAAGGTACGTCCTGCTACAGGAGTGCCCTGCAGCACATCTCTCCTACCGGTGTAGTTCTGGAGATTTCGAGATAAACACCACACGCCTTAATTGTATTTTCTTATGACTTTGTAAATCCGAGTTATGTCTCACTAGCACCTTCACGATCTTACCATCTGGTCAGCACCGGCGCCTTCGCGAACAAGTGCTTGCCTATAGTTCTAGGACAACAGATCCCATGGCAGTAGAGGCTACGTTCTGATACGCACTTGTCGGTAGTACCCTTCGCGATGTGTGCCAGGGGTACCACATGAAGTGATTCCTGAACGGAATTAAGTACCTTTTGGTGCGAGAATGGTATGTAGTTCGTTCGATCGTCCATAGTTTCGCTACAGTTCAACCCCATCTGATAAATGATAATAATGTTTACATTAATACTGCGCTAAATCCACGATATAAGGCAAGCACATATATCTACTTGTTATTTATTAGCCCAGTCACTAGGTCACTGTGCACTCACTTTTCCTCTCAACTCCATGGGGAGTATACAACCCAATCTGCCGGTTTCCAGACGCTTAAAGGTTAGCATTCGCATCGCCATATATCATCGTACCTGGTAAACACACTCAGTATATTACTGTTCACCGTATTGCTAACATGGCTGTAATATACGGGATTCCGATGCCAGAACCCAACACCCATATCATTGCAGTGGTAGACTTCCCGTTGCTCTTGACATAGGTGGAATCCGCTTGTATACGTGCATGTACGCCACGGTATACCACACCAGAGTCGGAGACAGAGCTAATACACTGTGCAGTCGTTGGCAGCCTCCTGTTGCAGTTCCGGCAACTTCAGGCTATACCTACTGTAGCTTTTCATGAAGCCCACAGTACACAGCTGTCGACTGACATGTTAGCGTCTTGTCAATTTACATAGTTATCCTTCTCGCTGTGAAATGGATATATTTATATATGTGTGTTTTCCTAGCTCAGATGCCACTCAGGCGACGGGCTTCATACATTATCAACTGACTTCTTCGTTGTAGTTCTTTGTAGGGCTGGCTAGCACAGAATGTTAAACATCGGCAACTCTCACTTTCAACCAGTGTCCCTTTACACGTTGGCCGAACGCTGTCGTGTAAAACTGTCCACCGTCGGTGAAGGTCTTCGTCTTAACAATGAATCTGTTAGCTTGTAAAGTTTGACGAACATGGACTTCAAAGAAGCCTGTAAACATGATACGGCTAGCTTCACGTAGAACGATTGCACAAGACGAGACATTTATTTGCTTGTTGAAATGTTAAAATTTGAGGTGCTCGTTTATTATTGGAGTTAATGTGTCTTACACACTACAACGTGAGAAATATGTTGGAGCGCGCCAACCTGTAAAAGACCCTAAGAAAAAACGTCGCTGAGGCCTCGCGTCTGTGTTTGTTATCAAAATAGATTTATGAGCCTGATATGATCTTTCTCAAACAAGATTCCGACGAAATGTTAAGCAAATACTGGTGTATTTTCAATCGGAACAGGCACATACGTGACACCGTGTAGTGCACCGTGCTACTAGAAACACGCACTAAATGATCCCACAATGCATCACAGTTCCGGAACATCGGGAAGTAGCATATGTTGACAACATCGTCCAATTTCCTGCGATCTTGGTGAATGAATGTAGAATTTCAGGAAACAAATATGAACGCATGTGGCCACTTTGGGAAGACACCGTCTTGATGCAGACATTAATATTCAGGATTTCTGAGTATCTCAGTCAGAGGCATTGGAACGTCGCTATTATTGTGGGGGCCGTGTTGTGGTGTAATATATAGTGTATTGTATACAGTATAGCGCTGTAAGCGGCTTTGTGGGTGACTATATTATTTGGGGATGGCCATCCTGTGCCCTAGCCCCGCTCCAACGTCCAGTTATGATACTTTAGTAAGTAAGTAGCTATTACGAACTAGTTAACCTGGCACAGCTGTAGTCTATTCTACAGCCGATTTCTTAGGTTTCCATGTTTATACATTTTCTTTGCCTTCAAACGTTGCTCCGTCTCGACGTTGCCACGATTTAGACGTTACGTTCAAGGAGTACTCGTCTTGACTGAGGGCCCTTGAGACAAAACACAAGATAATCGTGTTCAGCCCATGTGTACAAAGTCATTGCTTAGCATAGCTCTCGAGGGTCTCCTATAGATAGTGAGTTTGGCAAATGCGCTAGGTCGCAGCTTCGTCATGCAAATACAAGTAATAGATGCACCTGTAGTTTGTTTCGGTTCTTCCATTAACGTAAAAAGACGGACAGTTTACAATTCATTAGGCGTGTCTACATTTCAGCACCGATATCTTATCAACCACTGCGTTGTCATTTCGCGCCATTTGAAGCGACAACACGTGATCTAGAACCCTTTCTGTCCCTCTAGTGTCAACTTCCGGAGTTTGACTGACACGAGAAGCACGTGCTTTTCGCCGCGTGCAGCAGCCTATGTTCAGCTTGTCACGGCTCGGGTTTAATACGTCAGGTAATATTGACAGTGTGGTGGGAATTCAATTGTGCCCTTGTCGTCTGCGGGTTAACTAGGACAGAATAGTGAGAATAGTGTGAATAGTGTGCTTGCCAATAATACTCACAGAATACCTCGTAACTTTATCAGACGCGCGCTCTCGGATAGACTCTGGGTAGCCTATTTCGCTATATCTCATATCCACCCCTGATATGAATGAAATTAATTTCTTCATTCTAGACATTCGTCTATCATATTGAAATATTATCATTCAAGAATATCTGAACTTGTCAAACTGTTTACTCATAAAATCTTAATACCTGCAATTTATCATTTTTGAGTTTGTTTTGATATCCAAGGGATCTTAAGTGACAGAGGTGACTAAAGTACTCGCATGTAGTGTGGGGTGACTGATACCCTTGACGCGGGGTCGCTCTGGGACACAGAGGAATCCGACCATCTTTGATAGTATTATCTGCACAGCTTATGTGTGATAGACAGTCTTATATACTACTCAATAATTAGCTAGAGGGATGTTCCATTTGAAATGCCGTATTAAATACTTCTTTGGATTTATATGTTATACAGTTGTAATGCGTTCACCAGTATGCGGTGCGACTTCATGGAAGAAAGTATACCATTGGCATGGTTGCCAAGTTGTATCATCAGTTTTCATTTATAATCTCTTGATCCATTCTTGCAGCAGCTTGAACTTGGTTGGAAGCACTACGCAGTATAAATAAGTAGTTCTACGTGTCATAACAATTCGGAAGTGTGCTTGATGTTTTGATTCAATTATCCAATCCACTCTAATCCGTCTCGAGAGACTATCAGCCAATAATTTACGACGCCTTTATAAGTTATGTCAGAATAACTGACATATCGATCCGATAAATCACGTCTAGTTTTATTACATCTCTTAAATCTCGCCATTTACCGTCTCCGAGACATCTCTGAGACTTCGTTATCAGGTCCGGGTCAAATCACAATAAAACGTTGTCGGCTACAAATCACTTTCACTGTCAACAGCGCTCGGTATACACTGGGACATTTGAAGTCAATTCAAGGCATTCTTTCCCTCGTCACTCTGCGGGTCTATTGTTCCAGTTTCGTGGTGGTCGACGTGTGTTTACAACTGTTTCTGTTTGAAATTAAGCCATGTGTAATTGTAGTGCAGATCTGATACGACTTGGCAGCGGGGTTTAATTGTTTCTGTTGGCAGTGGTACGCACGTAATGGATGCAGTGTTCCAGGGTTGTTGTTGTGCCCCGGTTGTTGTTCTGCCGGGGTTCTTGTTACGAGGTTGTTGTGCTTCTTCTGGCATGTGTTTGGTTGTTGCTTGTTCTTGTAACACCTCGTTGGCTGTAATAAGTACCAGTAGGGAGAGATGGTCAGAGATAAAGATTGCTTCTTCCGTGTCTACTGTATATATAGCCTACATTTGGAAAGGAATAGGTGAATCATGAACGTAATGCCGGAGGTCTAGGGCCTAAGCCCAGAAGTTGTAAGACTTTAGATGGCAAGAGATGGAATCTCGGTAGAAGCACATTTTTATTGGGTAATGGAAAACCTGCATTGCCGACAAAGTAGCATTAGGGGGATATAATCATTCGGAAGATCATCACCAGCACACATACTGTTGACAAATGCTTACACAAATACATTCTCCGTTTTTTCTCCCCATTCACGGTCTTTTAATAGTTCATAGAAGCATCATAAATGCATAGAAAACGTTCTAAGCAATCTCAACTCTATGTATTGATGTAAACCCAATACTAGGATTCTCGATTAGACCAGAATAATACGTGTTATAATAATGTCTACTGTCTTGTCAACCCGTGGGGTCAGACTCTCGTCTCTGACCCTTACCAGGGGTCAACAGGGGTCACGTAGTAGTAATCCGGTGAGTAAATACTCCCAATTGTCTCCCTTGTCGAGATTCCTCCCACTTCTCGTGCTTTCCCGAGGTTTTATACAGTTCATCGTGACCACCATTCACAGTATTTACATATAATACAATTACTTCGCTCGTCTAATATTAATTCGTTTTATGTCTATCAAATACATCAAATATTATCTTTCATGACCATCGCAAACAGATTTGTCTTATTCTTTATTCTGACGTTCAGATAATATGAAGAGAATATTTGCTTTCTTGATATCCATTGAGTATCATTTTGTATAGGTAAACTGCATGCTAAATGAATGCATCACTGATATGTACATTCATGCTTAAAGTATTCATATAGTTTGCTTTGAAGCCGTTTATGATGGGAATTGCCGTACATGTACCGTAGTTGTTTTGGTTTTGCCTCCCACAATGTGCATCTCTCTACTAAATCACTGAACTACTTTTATTATGGAAAGCTTCGCTGAACAGAAATCAATATTGAATACAGAATTTACAATTTCATTATTTGATTATTATCGTCATTATTTCGTTAAAAGTACATTCAATCTCTAATATGTGTGTTTATGTTAGTAGTACTTATAGTTCTGTACAGTGATGATTATCGTACAGTTATAATACCGTTATCGAAGCCAAACTG
The DNA here is from genome assembly GCA_032361785.1 of Lepetodrilus galriftensis. Classification (NCBI taxonomy): domain Eukaryota; kingdom Metazoa; phylum Mollusca; class Gastropoda; order Lepetellida; family Lepetodrilidae; genus Lepetodrilus; species Lepetodrilus galriftensis. Next base: position 11,230 of record JAUTBZ010189090.1, on the reverse strand, counting down.
CTTTCATTACCGCACACTATCACCTTATTTACTTAAAGAGATACATTTACGTGTACACAGTATTGCGTATTAACTGCCGTTCTTTTTTTATAGAGCGGTGATTGTCATGATCAGTAAGAATCGTTCTTCCCCAGAGAACCTTATTTATACTAACACAGTTTCTCTTAGGATTCCTTTGGTGTATCCACTAAACGCGAACTAGAAGCAAGAGAAATCGGGAACCATATCTAAATAGCCAATATAAAATGTCGTTTCTGATATGCGTTTGGTATCTATCTTTCACGGGGATCTCTTATATCCGCTAAGAGACGCTCAGTGATCTGGGTAACCTTCCACGAAGCGCTCATATCCACTATGAAAACCATAGCATTCTTGTAAGTGCACGATCCCCGTGTATTAGAGATGGCTACGAGAGTCCTTATGGTCTCGTAGTAGATGTGAGAGCTTCGAGAAACGATACCCAGGAGATGGATAGATATCAGAGCACTACGATCCCTTAGTGGGTGCGAAAGCGTCTTGAAAGTATTCCCAATGTTTCAATTGTGGAGATGTATAGTTCTCATGGGTAGCGGCAGTGCCAACCACAACATCAGCGGTATTAGACATATGAAACATATATAACCAGACCGATTGTTTCAGGCCCGTTTGAACACATACATAAACCACGATTGTAAAATATTCTGAGATTAAAGGAACGGGGACCTATAATATGTGCATTAGTCACGCTTATTCGTGAGGCAGGAACGCCCTGGTAGTTGATTTGGGGGTTAAAGAGCACGATTGCATTGCAGAGAGCCTTTAGAAACGTTTTTTTCTGATGTTGCCAAGGCAAACACTACATAAGTGAAGGCAAATCTCTGTTTAGCATTGGTCAAATACCTACTTTATGCGTACAATGGTGTCTTAACACTTTATGAATTATATAGGGTTTTTGACGTCAGAATCTGGACATGAAGGGGAGCCCTTCTATGCAAAGCTAATATACTTGAATGTGAAGGAGAGTGCTCGTGTTGGTTTTGCTAGCGATATGTGTGTTTATACAGCGTAGATAAAAATGTTCATTTCTGTTTGAGAAACTGATCCGTTAATTGAAGGGAATTTAACGCTATTTGCAATCGATGCTTATTAGAACGCAGAGTAGTTTATGTACCCGCAGAAACATTACCAACTCCCATGTCTTGTGCTAATTATGGCCAATATCGAGATTGTGGAATGCATATTCAATTCAATTCTTTATTTCATGTAAGGCCACTGGTACATATTACGAATATAAAATTAGATTTTGGAAGTAACAACATACCAAGAAGAACGTTTTCATTATTTACTATTCGTTAACGTATACAACTGGTGGTTTTTCTCGGTTATTTAAGTCTTACACCACTTCCGGTCAGCCGCCAACGTTGAATACTCTGGATTTAGCACTTCTCGGTGGTGTTTGCTTAGCTTTATTGCATATGAAACCAGACTTTATCGCTTGATTGATACGTCCTCCTGCAAGGTCGAGTATCGACACGTGAAAGGTCTCGGGTTGGGTAGATGGTATATGGATCAGTTTCTCCGAGCAACCAAATCGCCACCATCTTGTGACAGGTAATCATGACGGATTTGGTGCAAGAGTGTGACTTGTTAGCGTTTGAGCTCATGGACAAGCTAACATTAATTCATTGTCTTTATGTGAATGGCCAAACACCTCCCTCAAGTTATAGGAAAGCCTTAATAGACACGTTGCAATGACATACAGAGAGGTCGGTTAGTAAGATTGGGTTATGGTTTAGACTCGCCTCATTGTAATGGTAATCTGACTCGGCCTATAAATGTATAACTATATATTGAGAAGTTATTTGAAATTAGAAGTGGCGATGGCCGATGTAGAATACAGTTTCCTGGGGGAGGCTACTCAGTATTTGTCGATATCAAAGCAAATACAAATACGTGATCATTTATGTCGTGTTGATGTTGTTTGGTCGGATTCCTCTCGTATAGTTCCGGCATTACTGTATGTTTCTCGGGTAAGCTATAGAGAGCATTTTATTTATTCCCTTATTTTATGCCAACATTTTTCTTTCTCATTTGGCATCCCTCACCATAGTGGGCCTACATCTATTTACTCAATGTATACGCGGTCTTGTGCAAACATGTAAAAATAACAAATATTGACCTGGTCGAAACAAGCGACCAATTAACAGATATATGCAGTCTGTGCAATGTCAAACATTCCTTCAATGGCAAGTACGTCTGACAAGTAAATATACAGGAACGTGTCACACAATTCTGCTAATATTTCCCCCTGTATTACTTGCCCTGTGAACAGCTGGGGAAACAGAAGGAACAGAATGGTCCTTACATTGCAGGAATTCTTCGTTACACGTGGACAAGCTCCGTTGTTCCGGATTATATCCCAAACGTGCCTCCATACACCCAGTGTTTCGGAGAAAGGGGAACACATACTCAAGAATGATAACACGGAACGTGTGCGTATTATTACTGGCGTATCGCGCTGTTATTCCTAAACTATTGACACAGTCTCGGACTCTGGGCTCCGGCGATACAACCCGCCGACACAGTCGCAGAGTATGGCGGAACGGTAACAAACATGAGTTTCATGTTCGACACGTCTGTTTCTAAGCGTGTCACTGGTGGAAGTAATGAGCTACCGGCGACAAGTGCGTGCAATCATCGCTCGGCACATACGTCGGACAGGAAGTGTACACATTATTAGCTTGTCTCCGGCCGTCGTACGTGGGGTAATCACAGGGATCGGGAGATGGGAATATGAATCCTACATACCTAACGTTAGCCCTTGGATGTGTGAATGGGAAGGGCTTAAACACATTAAAACTAGACTGACGGCATACCTTATGGTCTTTTTGACAGGCTTATAATATTATTGTCAAAAGGGTAACGTATTTCAGCGACCATTTTCATGCAAATATTATACAGTTCACTATAATTAATGTTTAAATTAGTTACTTTAAACCTCTGGGAATATGGAAATTCTGATATTGATAGGATGCACTTTCTGTACCTTAGCAATGCAGTTATCATCCTTGGTCTTGTCATTGCCAGCCGATGCTCGCAGGTTTGCTGCAACATTCAACGCTACGGATGTTGTGGGTTTTCTACTGCCTAGACTGACAAGTCGTGATAGAAATGAAATAATCTGGAAAGCGCTCTAAGCTGCAATTCAAAAAGTAAATATGCATAGTCCCCGATTTCCAAATTAGATTCAATAGACTCGGAGGGTTAATGTAAATCAGACTAAAGTTCCAAATCGGAAACCGAGTTATATATGCGTTTGTTATGGGTCATATATTTATCAATCACATATATACATAATAAAACATGTTACTCCCATTTAAAAACGAAGATAAATCAGACATACGCAAGCCCCGTGTTGGCAACATTAACAAAGTGTATCCCGCTCTTTCAGTCCAGAAGCTCAACTCTTGAAGAATAGATCCTTAGGCTTTGTGAGTTATGTATGACGACTTCTTCAGTACCACACACATGCATATACTGGACTTGTTTTTACTAAAGACGTATCAACACTATGTACTGTCACAGCATTGCACACTGGGCCTGACAGGAAACGTTGTCAACAGGTTATCCGAGATGTATTAACAAATGGACATAGGCGATGATGGTGGCCGAGTTCCCGCCATGTTGTGTAAACAAACAACTAGAACTGCCCATCCTGATCTGGCAAGATCTTGTTTCTCTCACAATATACGTTTGACAACTCGGACATGTTTTCGAACGTGTTGTATAGTAAAGTATGGCGAGAAAACAAATCGAGTACAAGACTGCACCTGTCATATATACTCATCCGCACATCCAAACAGCAAAAAGAATACGTCTTGTTTTTCTTTCCTTCAGACATCCATAATTAATTATCCATCATACACGTAGTCATGCACACTGATGATATCACACGCCAGTTCTGTCTAGCATTTACAGTTAAATTAACCCTTCTGACGCGAACATGTCTGTAGCGTTGAAATGCAGATATCATCCTTGGTCTGCCAGTACCAGCCGGTGCTCACGGGATTACTGCAACACTCAGAGTAACGGATTTTACGGGTTTTCTCCTACCTTAAACTGACAAGTCGTGATATACTCAGTAAGTTAAATAACCTTGAAAGCGGCTCTTATCCCCAATTCAAACGAATAAAATGTAAATAGACGTTGATGGTTCATGTCGTTCTCAAGAACCAGAATCGGTGACTGTTCTAGTTATATAGCTGAAGCAGATACCAAGTAAAAGTCTATGTTTTAGTGGATAACGTATATGGGTACTCAGCTATTTATTGACTGACATATATTCCTCTAAAAATATTTGTCCGCGTCTGAAGTAGGTCTGGATATGGGGTAAGTTCCCTCCTGGCACACACAGGTGATCCGCACACCACCCAGACACATTAAAACCAACATAACCTGGAACTAGAATGCTTTCTTTGAGTGTCCGACGTTATGTACTGCCACGTATAACTGATGTCAGCGTGTTACAGATACCTATCCCTTGATGTATGTAGCTGGCTTAAATTCTCTGAACATTTCATAACGCCATTACCTATAAATGTGGGGATGCGGAAGGAAATGGTGTTTCTCTTTCGCTGGTCAAGACGCATACTTTACCTACAGAGCTTGGCTATTCCAGACTCTTCCATATTCCACGAGCGCTGTACAGGTAGAGCGTGGTCAAGACGTAACGCGTGTTTCAATTAACATGCTAAAATGTCCATTGGACACGCTGGCTTCATAATTAATTGGAATCAAGATAACATGATTAATTGCGCATATTCTCCTAATGACTAGTATCAGGTCGGCCCTGTGTGCAGCGTATCAATGTCGGCCCTGTGTGCAGCGTATCAATGTCGGCCCTGTGTGCAGCGTATCAATGTCTGTGTTGCGTAACTAGTGTCATTCCACTTGTCTTTGAATGAATGTATTTCCTGAACTATATTCGCTGGTATCACAGCTGGGATAAAGATATAAGTATATGTACGTATGTCTTCCTAATAACTGGTATCGTGTCCTCCCTCTATCAGTATTATGTGTTGTCGTGCTTGTGTCCTTACAAAATCCTTTGAATGAACGTATTTCCCATTGCATGCTTACTATTAAGGATTTTGACTAATGGGCTCTTACTTAACACTGTTTGTTTACTGACTTGATAGGCCTCTGAACTATATATACATATATTATTACCTCATAATTAGCTTCATAATTAATTCCGTAACATATATATATATATATTAGGTTTCTGATCTATATCTATAACAAACAATCACTCAGCTTAATTTCCGTTTTCGTTAAGCATGAAACAAAAATAACCGTAAAAAGCGACGTACATAGTTTTCATTCAGTTGTTTTCGGATCTATACCCCCCACATTGAGAATTCATCGGGCGACCATCTGTGCTCTCCGGTGACCTCGCGTGAATCTAAGGTCGCACACCAGTTAATATAATAATAGGTCTCCGATAAAAAGCGTCCTTATGCCAACCATTTAACGAGGTACAGTTTTTGACGTGGACAGGCCAATTATGCCCAATGTGAGCGTATCAAATGATACAATCAAGCGTATGATAAGCGGTGTCACATATTATCATGTCTTCTTCAGAGTTACTAACACAGACAATTTGTAATGTTTCTCCGGATTTTAATGCCATTGCGTGAGAACTTTCCGGTCGAGTTACGTGTAGCTCGTAATGGGTCGACACCTTCCCATGGAAACACAAACCTCCAGTAAAGATGCATTGTATAGTCTCGTTTGAAGTGGAAAGGCATTTATATAGGAGGATCTTGCCTCCTGTTTGCCCATCCACTTCCCATTCTTTCGTTCTATATGTGATTGTTACTATGTAATGTTTTTGTTTGGGAAATACATATTGTTTAAACCAAGATGCATTGCTTTACAAACTACGACATGGGCAATGAGTGCAAGTCGTTTCAGGCCAAGGCTTGGCTTCGTCAGTTTGATAACATCCACAGATTGGCACTGCCATTTGATAACAACTAATAATTGGCTTTGTCATTGTGATAACATCTAATCTTTGCGCTGTTCTATAGAGACATCACCAGTATCTCGTCTCGTGTTCGTAAATCTGCATCACAATTCGATTCAACATTCATATTCCAATACAGAATATTCATGTTACGGAAGTTATCGCTCTTCGTCAGAAAGACCTGCTCGTGGTAATAGCTTATCGTTCCCTCTCGGTGCAGGTCGAGGGTAGGCCTACTAGACGGGTCAGTCGCGTACGCTATTAGCAGGCCTACGTCTTGGCTATGTACACTAATCTAAAGCACTATTTAGCGATACCAAAGTTTTGTGGTCTTGATTAATGATTTCATCGCGTTTGGTGTATACATGTGGCACAGGTCAAGACCAGGTGGTCGTCATTTGTGAGGGTATGCGTCTCAAATCTTCTCAAGAACAATAAACCGAATGTTATAATGTTTTTGCAATGGCAAATTACTGGTTCACTCAGTCAGTGAAGGAGAGAGATATGAGTTTGGATACGTTCTGCCAGTCTAGATCTAAGATTCCTCGTCTTTAGTGTAAAGCATACCGTCGGGAATACATCAACCTTATGTCACACACAGGTATAGCTGCAGGTATCAGTGTCACACATCAAGTGACAAGGGTACATAAACCAGATACCTTAAAAGTCAAAACTCCATTCATAAAGAGATTAATGACTATTTAATTAGTGCTGCCGAAGAGGGTGGCACACGGAAACACAATGGCGCCCGGGAGACTCTATATCTAAGGACAGCACAGGAACAAACAGATTGGGTTATAAACCCTATAACCCTAGGTATAACCCTACACCCTCGTAGGTGTCCTGAACTAATGACAGGGGCAGGTGCTCAAGCTGGATTAACCTAACACCACAACCACTTCTTATACTTCTTACATTAATGGTTATAAACCTCTGTCTATCTGTTGTTACGAGAGTTTGTTTTTCATGATAGCATTGTACGCGGCTTATGGTTCGTGAACCGACCTTGGTGCGCTCGTGTGTTGTTTAGGTTTTCATGGTTGTAGAAGGTAATTACAGTTGAATGTGAAGGATGTCTTGGCTTGTGTTAGCGTACACGCGACTAATTTATCTCGTGGTAGTTTTCCTGAGTGGCTGGAGGTTCAGTTGGGCTACGGGAGGCTTTATGGTAAAATACATGTTCTAAGTCAGATTGCTCGTGAACAAAGTCGCTTTATGTTATGTCATGTAGAGTCGCCGGTATTATGTATCTAAACCTGGCTATGAATACCAGTGTATGTACATAACATACTTCCCATACTTCTCAAAGTTACCCTGCATGAATGACCGTGTTTGTTGACTCTCCAACATGGCTGAAAGTAAAACAGAGAATTCCATTCATACATGCGTTCATTTAACCTTTCTTAAACGTTCTCTGGCGATAGCTAATCTCAAGTACGTCAACAGTTTAACTGAAATCTCAACTTGTCTTAAAGAAACACCTTTTTCTTGTGTGCTTTTAAATATAATAATTAGTCACTGCAATTGACATCATTGCAAATGGGTGAACGATTCCCGCAGCGATGTTAAACTCCACGATTACTTACTCACTGCAATGCCAATGGAGGCATGCAAAACATATTTATTTCTTTTCTAAACCCAATGTGTAACTCGGACTGAGAAGGGAAAGAATGCGCATAATCAGTTGTTTGTAAGGTTATAAGTGACTTGTATGTACCTCTTAAGAGGCTAATATACGGGTAATCTCCTGGGTCGGTGGTGTTTCTTTTCCTGTTTAAAATGAATGTGTAATGTCGTCTACCAACCAGGGTTACTGCTCGACGTGCGTCCCCGTATTAAAAAGGCCATTAGATAATACGATAATTCGAGGTTAACTATACTTTCAACACATGGACCAGGCCAATGTATACATAGTTTAGTATACTAGTAGTTAACTTTAATACAGTTTGTAATCAAGAGTTTATAAAATGATATACGCAGTATTTATGTTTTTTACATAAAAAGTAAGATTATATATTAAGCTTTGAAATCTTTCCAACAATCCACCAATAGTCTTGACTTATTTATTTGTATTATTTATTTAAAATACTTTGTTTATTGCTTTCAGAGCTACGCCAATGATCATAATGCTAAACAGTCATGATCGACGGTATACTAGTATTCACCTCTTCTTTTTTTTCACCTTTAAAACACACCAACCTAAAAATGTTGGTGCCTATTCTCGAAGCGTTCTTATGATCTTCTTAGCCTAAGTCACACATTCGCAAAGAAAAGACGTTTCAAGAATAGGCCCATGGGCATTTGATGAGTTCATGCTTACATTATGATGTAACAAGATACAACGTACGACAGGCTGTATCACAGCATTACAATCAATTAACAGCATTACGGTTTCAGTTAGGTTATTCTGATGCGCAATTATCTCAAATAAAACTGTTTCTATTTCTAAGTACAATATTTATGGAAAGGACATGTGCTCATTCCCTCGTCAAAGTGTCACGTCCAGGTACAAACTCCTCAAACGAAAACAGTATTCCTCAACAAACTAATTCATCGCATTACCACTTGTCTTTGTTCTGGCGAAATCATGTTGATTCTTTTATGACATCCTGACATTTAGACTTACTTAATGTCGATACATACGTTACTTCAATATGCCAGCCGTCCAGTCCCATATTTCGATGTGGGTGGCCAAAATCAGCGTCATGTAGTCATTACAGCCACATAAACGACATTATGGAAGCCGTGTCAACTATGCAAACCAGAGCTGATTCTTCACAGTTTTTCTCTCACAACTTCACCATTTACGTGTTTTCAGACCTAATTCCGTTTGTTTGGATTAAATTCAACAGTTTACTTCTTGCACGTTTGAAGAAGTAGTGTTCTTAACGTTAGAAGCCGTCTGGAAGGTTTCAAATTATTTAACTCGCTACTCAAGAGTTATTTTAACAGACCACACAACGATCTCAGGTTGTGATGTAATCAAAATTGTCGGTGAAGTGATATTTCTTTTTTATTAAAGTCTTCATTGAAAGGATTTATTTTATTTATATTAAATATTTTGCAGTTTTATTTAAATTAGCTCAAATGCATTCATGAATATTAGATTTTCCATTTAATTAAAGAAATGAATGTTGAGTCATTAGCATGAAGCTATTGGTTCACGAGACCAAATTCCATGATGCGCGAATATACATATATAGTCGAATACTTATGAGCATATATATTTACATTATGACTAATTTAAGCATATATTCTGTAACATTGATATTGCGCTTGGTCTGATCCCGCATAGCCAGAGATTCAGAGCCTCATGTAATGCAACCATTAATGAAAGATAGTAATACATGCATAGGCGATATCCTCATAGACTCTACGATAACCTTGTCAGCTAAATCTTGACTAAAATAGCCGAAGAAGTGGATTGACGTTTTCGATACACTGGACCTATTTTAGTATTTAGAGGAGCATTATCTGAAGACCAAATCCGGTAAGAATCGCACACGTGGATGAGTGTAGAGAACACGTGGGTTTGACTGTGTAGGTAATGTATGTCTTAATTTATAAATAGTGGCCACACATACGTCTGCCAGGTGGGAGGCATACGGGTCGTGCCCTCGAGGTGTTTAACAATATGTTGAAGGGAGCTGATATGGAAGGGCAATAGGCGTGAATTAACCAGAACTCATGATATGGTTGTGTGTGGAAGTCAAAGAGTATGTATTTGGACATTCGTTACTGGAAACTGGCATTTATCGGTAGTCGTTAGGATTGCAGCCTTGCTATCGTTTCTCGAAGCTCTCTAATACGAGACCATAAGGACTCTCGTAGCGATCTCTAATACATGTGGATTGTGCACTTACGAGAACGTTATGGTGTCAGTGGATATGAGAGCTGAAACGATACCCTGGTTGACGAAATATGTAACGCGAAATGTCGTAATACTGGTACCACTACTACTACTACTATTACTACTACTACTACTACTACTACTACTACTACTACTACTACTACTACTACGTCTACTACTTAGTCTACTACTACTACTACTACTACTACTACAACATATAATAATAATAATAATAATAAGAAGAAGAAGAAGAATCATGATAATAAGAAGTACTTTATATAACGCCTATAGGGTCTAGACTAGCTACTCAATGTGCATGTAAGAAGGTTTCTCTTGTGAGGATAATTCTTCGTAATGGTAAATGATGTACTACCAGTATGCGATTCCATTACGTCTGGTAACGGTGAACAAATACCATATATACCAGTACCAGGTGATGGTTGCTGTATTCATCAGGGTTATGATGTAGGACAGAGTATTAATTATAGATACTGACTTTATAGTAACTAATAGAGTAGGCCTACAACTACTACTTATACGTAAACATGGAATTCCTATATATAGCAACGGCTACTTGTATTTGTAAAATAGGTATTCCTAAGACACTGAGTGAACCTACTAGTCTAGGGGTCACCCTGGTTTACACGGACCAAGAACAGATAATTGTTACCACTTCGTCTGTTTATCATTGTCAGTATGCAATCACAAGTGAACCCAATCCTGTAGGCAGACTGTATTACTGAGGTCTTCCCCTTGGCTCCAGGCAGCCACTGTAATAACAGTTGTAAGGTTCTAGAAGCCTTACGTCGCTGCCAAATACTAACAATTGCAGACTGTCAGTACGTGTTTATTGCAACGTCAGAAATACGAGAAAGACTTGACTTGACTTCTTCCGACTTTGTGGGCTTCTTTAATTGATGGAAAAGCAATATTTTCGGAGATAAATACTTCAACCACGTAATTTTATATTCGTAGAAGATTCGTGAATATGACAGACTGGTACTATGATTGGAAGCTTCCATAGACTGATGACTGTATTTACCAAGGAATGGTCTTGCTCCAACTTACAGATGTAGAGTTGCAGAGTGTGTGTAATCTGGCTTGTAGGTTTAGCTGGCGGAGAATTGTAAGATTCTCTTGGGATGCATTTACCTTCTGAAATGTCAGGAGAAACATCCGTGTGTGCTCCCCTGAAGACCGCCGCTGCCATCTAATCTGTTTGGATTGATTTAAACATGGCGGATAGAATTTTCGCGGAAGTAAGAAGGACGTGTGTTACGTTAGTCACCATTGGCCTTTAAAGGCGGCTCTCCACATGAGAGTAAATGTCGACATATTTCTGTGAGTTACTGTCGATAGAACATGTTCTCATG
>JAUTBZ010188979.1:0-22345 GCA_032361785.1 Lepetodrilus galriftensis | reverse complement strand
TTAGTTACCTTCTCTCTCCCATAAATTACTTTATATATTTTTCAATATTTACAGCACCTTCACCTGTATAAATTGGTGCCTTCTTTGCTTTGGCTTTCATCTTTTTTGCTTCATCATATGTCAGTGATCCTGCGAGATTCATAAAGTCTGTTCTACACCTTACAATCTCGTCTTCACTAAATGAGTGATCTACACACACTTTAATGTCTAATACTTTTGTGAATATATCATTCATATTCAATGCTATTTCATTAGCCTTGAATGTTTTAAAATCAACCTTTTCTTTAAGTAAGTCATCATAGGCAAACATGGTGAATGCAGCTGATTTTATTTGTGATATGATTTTTGACAGATCTTTTTTAGAATCAGATTTTTTGATGTTCATTTTAATCTTATGCAGTGTTCTTACACTAAGTCTTTTTTGAAAGATAAATTCATCATTTGGTTCTTCAAAGCCCGCAGTGCGTGATTCACTGTATACATCCGCTGCCATTGCATCAGTATCAACACCAAGGTTTACTTCTTTAATCATAATAGCTTTCAAAGGACCACCTTCACCTCGCTTGTAACCATCTATAGCCATTTTTATTTCTTTCTCAGACATTTCTTTAACTATTTTACTCTTACCGAGTGCCTTCACTTCAAAATCAACGCCATGACATGAAACACATCTATCCATATCTGCTAGTAGCATTGTTGGCATTGTGGCTATTATAAAAGTGAAAAGTACTATTTTTTTGTTCATTGTATATCCTTTCTGTATTATTTAAAAAAGAAAGAACTGTAGTCTTTCAACCTTAAATGAACATTAATTAGCGAATGAGAGCACTTGGAAAACTTTTATACATAGGTGACTTTGCGTCGCAGACAGCTAACGCCGCATTAAAGGGCTTACCGATTTGACTTGCAGTGTTTAAATTTACTACATATTCCAACGAAACTAAAGCCCTAGGAGCAAGAAGCCAGACTTAGGGAAGTCCTTGTTTTAAATGCCTTGTTAGGCTTTTATACAATTACAAATCTAAATTATTTCTACAATACTCCATAACTCACTCGGAGAATAAACAGGATATTCTGCATATTTAAAATCACCAATATTTCTCGTTACTATTGAATCAACTGGAATTAAATGACCTGAGAAATACTGTACAGCATCTTCAAAGTCCGTAAACTTTGAAGATGCTGACTCTTCTAATACTGTTCTGTCTACACTGGCTATTTGAAAAATTTTCAATAAGTTTTGAATAGCTATTTTTGCTTTTTCTTTATTGTATTGCTTTGATACTAAGTAGTCGATTGTAGTGACTGTTGTTGCACATAAATAACCGTTAATTACTCCTGTTTCGGCAGAACTAACAAGATTAGAAGATAACTCCAAGAATTCTTCTCTTTCTAGCAAAACATCTAAAATTATATTTGTATCAAATAAAACTTTCAAAGATATTTTTCCTCAAGGTGTTTTTTATAATCTTTTTCATCAAGGCTACTATCTTTTAAGATACCAATTAGTGATTGGGTTATTGGGGCAATTTTTTGTTTTTTATTTTTTTTTGTAAAAATCGTAAAGTAATCAGCCACAATTTGAGAAAGAGACTTGCCCTGCTCTTTTGCGTGTTCTTTAGCTTGTTTAATCAACTCATCTTCTAAGCGTAATGTTAATTTTGTTTGCATCACGAAACCTATGGCGTATTTATAATAAATTTATTATACGTCATACTTGCCATTTTTTCAAGCAAGGGCTAAATGCTTAAATTTGCCTAACGCCAGCTAACGCCCAATGTCATGGAATTAAGAAGTAAGTGGTTGATATTTAAGCTTTTTATATTAAGTAAGAAATATAAATATGGTAATATATTCTCATTTTTCACCCTATAAAGTTCAATATTATCAATAATTTACCTTATTATAAGAAGATTAAAAATCCATTTAAATCAAATAGTTATGCCTTAATTCCATGACATTGACCTAACGCCCCCATAACTTGATCGGCGGTTTAACAAACTGTAACCTAAAAAACAAGATAATGTTAAACGAAACCGCTTAACTTAAAACAAGCCCTGCTTTAGCCGATCAAGTTGGTGGGCTTGTTATGTATCATTATCTTCCTCCTTTAGACTAGCATCGTCTAAAAGAACAAACCAAGAATCTAAATTATTTTTGATTAAGAGTAATGATGAAATTAAAAGCAAAACTGCATATATTGTTGACCACGCACAAATAACCGATGCAACCCAGTGCTCCCACAAGCCAAGAGTCATTTGTAAAATTGCTGAAACTATTGAAGCTAATATTGCATAAAAAAGTAGATCACTTAGCTCTTTCAAGGGTGTATACAATCTTAAATTTGTATCAAGTTGTTTTTGTTTTTTCCAATTCTCGATATATTCTTTGTTGTCATAAACATTTTCTTTCATATTAACAACGATGAAAGTTTTTAAAGAAAGTAAAAAGCCACCTAAAGCAAGAAACCCAGCAAACATATGACCACGAATGTTGTCTTCATAATACTTAGCAAAGCTTGAAATCTTTATGCAATAGATTTCCTTTGTTGCTAAGGGGTCACATAAAATAAATAAAGCAACTACATAGCCAATTAGTATTAAAACTAAGCTAAGAAAAAATAGTGTAATTGCTCTACCTTTCACTTTATTTGAGCCTCAAAAATACCTTTATATTCCGTTGATTGGCATATATCAATTAATTCTTTAACAACTTTATGTGTAGCAAAGTTTTTAACATCAAGATTATTAAGTTTTTGTGTTACATCATCGTAATCTTCAACACCAAAGTTTCGTGGAATTTTAAAAACATTAATTATTTGCTCGTCATCGTTCATATTAACTACATGAACGCTAGTTTTTTCAGCTCCTAATTTTTTAATGGCATTTGGGATAATTTGTGCAAGCTCTGCGACTGTCCATTTTTCTTCAAAAGTTAGTTTTTCTCTTCTCTTTTTCACATATCGTCCGAGTGGTATCCCTTTCTTCTCATCAGGCTCTAAAGTTGAAACCTCATACTCTAGTGCTTTAATATCTAAATTATCTTTTAGAATTTTAGCTAAGTCATCTTCACGAACTAACTGGGAAAAATCTAGTCTTCCTTTATAGCTTTTATTAATTTTTATTTTTTTTCGATTACTTATTTCACCGTTTTTTGCTTCATAAAGTTCTATTTCTTCTTTTGTTTTTCTTTTTAATATTTGTTGGTACTTTGATTTTAAATAGCTTCCGAATACTCCTAGACTACAAGACTGATGATAATGTTGATATATGCCTATCCCATTATTTTTATTCAAAGCAAAGAAATTAAATTCCATTAGCTTCTCTTTCCCTTTTAGATTTTCTACGGTTATTTTTATATTGCCTTTATCATCTTCAAGCTTACAAAAGCGTTTTTGATTTTTTACTGTGACAACTAATCCAAGGTAGTAATCAGAATTGGTTTTTGTATCAAGGTAAATTCTCCGTTCGGGTTTTTTAGAGTTATCTGATTTCCCTGAGGAGAGAGACATCTCATCAAATAAAATATTTAGAGGCACTGCAGGGCATGTAGCACCAACTTCAAAAGCATAACGTGTTACTTTCATTTAAAGTCCTATATAAAGAGAGTTATAAGTTTTTTGAATATACCATACTACGAATTCATCATAGACGATAACAGAAACAGTCCCTCAATTAGCGAGGGAGTAAGAATTTTGTGAATGGATGACTTTTTTCTTTTGCGTCGCAGACACATAACAGTCCATTATACCGCTTCCGTATAACGCATGATTGTCTCTTTTATTTTTTTAATAGCTCCACTGTTCCATTATCCCCATCCACAACAATAGACTGACCCTCATCAACAGCACCTAATAGCCCAGGAATATTTACAACAGCAGGTATTCCATACTCACGCGCCACAATAGCACCATGTGACAATTGCCCCCCTGTTTCCATAGCTATAGCGCTGACATTTAAAAATAAGGGTGTCCAAGCAGGATCTGTTGATGGCGCAACTAAAACATCCCCTTGTTTGAGAGTAATGCCTTGTTCGGGTGTGTGTATCAAGTGAGCAATGCCTTCTGCACGTCCCGTTGCCACTCCCATACCCGTTAGGGTATTGCCTGATTTTGATGTGATGGGTTTTGAGTAGTGTGCCTGTTCATTAATTATCGTATCTGGGGGCGCTTGTTGCTCTTGTTTGCTCTGTAGTTCACGGCGTTGTTCGACGAGTTGCTTTAGTCCTTTTCCTGATCTCTCGTCTTTGAGCAATGAAGTTATTTCTATTGCGGCACAATAAAAGATATCGTCACAATGACTCAAAACCTCACGCGATTGTAATCGTTTTCCCACTTCTAGCATTAGCAGGCGTATTGGTTCTAATAACCTGATATAAACAGATTTAGCCTCCTCTTTAGCGGCCGTTCCCGATGCTGATTGTTTTACCAGTGACTTGATATAGGCTCGTTTATAGAATGGAACATAACGCTGAACAGTTTCCCATGCCTCTGCTGCTTGTTTTTTTTGCTGGCTCTTTAATCCAGTTGGAGATATGAGTTTACCCACGCCTTGCTGGATAATATTAAGAAGGTAAGAGGGGTCTTCTCGCCAGCGTGGATTACCAATATCTATCTCATAAACGGCACGATGTCGTATTCATCTAAAAATGACTGAAAGGCTTTTTTGAAAATAGATGACTCTGGTAAGTTATTCCAATCTAACGGCAAGAATGGAGATGTTGAAAAAAATATCTGTGCATGAAGGTCTTCAGAAGCAACACTAGACAATTTCTGAAGTTGATAGCCATGGTTAGCACTCGTAATATCCCCAGCTCCCACAAGTAAAGCATTACCTATTGCCTCACCTTTTTGAGGAAAGTGTTTTTTAAGCTGCTCAAAAAGCATAGTCGTTGTACCAGACAGCGAACTCAGCATTACAAAAGGAGCTGAATAACGGTCACAATGCCAGTAGCACTGCCCAAACAGGTCGGCAATTTTACTATCACTTAACGAACTGATATCGGAATGAATAATAGAGAACGCAAAATCTGCCTCTTTTTGTGCAAGGTCGCTCGCTCTCTTCTTGTAATAGTTCATTTGTCTCATCAGCTTCAGAAGATTCAACCCCTTACGCAGTTTTGATTTTACAACCTGAAACATCGTCTCAGTAGCTGCACTCAGGCTAATTTCTTGTTGGTGTCCGCCAATCATACGGTTTGTATCTTTGGGCAGCATGCCAAAAGCATCATAATAAAGCCATTGTGCCTGTGATAAATGAAAGTAAATACGCCCATTAAAGAGTTTGGAAAAGACCACTCCATCAGGTAAATCATAGCCAATCTTTGTATAAGTATGACTTAGTATCAGGTTGATCTGTGCACAGATATTACTTTGTGACAACGTACATAACACCATGGGTGCTGCATCCCGAAAATTGCCATTACTCCATATATCAGGCTGACCAGCAAGCGCCGCAATACCTTGCTTATTAAGCGCTGTTACGGGTCGTGTTTGTACTATTAAGAACTCATCGCCATCACATACCCATTCAATATCTTGATGGACGACCTCATCGTCACTTGAATGCCCTAGCGCCCAAAAAATACACTGCACAATACGTGCTAATCGCCCAATCTGATCTGGCGAAAGTACTTGTTTGTTAGCCGTATTGGGAGAGTCAACAATAGAAGTGCCATCTTCATATTTATTCAACAGAGTGTGCTTTTGTTTCGCGCCTAGCTGCTGAGTCAGCACATCCATATTATGGCTATTCAATTGGTATTCATCAGGCTCAACCAATCCACTCACAACAGACTCACCCAAACCGAAATTGGCATTGATAACGGTTATATCTTCACGACCCGATGTAGGATCACACGAAAAGGCAATACCAGAGGACTGCGCGCTGTTACTAATTTCATTATAACGACTGCACAACCCAGTGAGGAGTCCTCAATATGCATTTTACGCCTATAACTGACGGCTCGAACTGACCACAACGATGCAAAGCACTTGAGAATAGCCTTCTTGGTTGCCTCTATGCCATTGATATTGAGGTAACTATCATGGATGCCTGCGAAAGATGCATCCCTTCCATCTTCCAGAGTAGCACTGGAACGAATCGCCAGCGGATGTAAAGAAAGGTTTTGTTGTTTAAGAAATCCATCAATTTGCTGAATTGTCTTTTGGGGTATGTTATGACTAACAATTACTCGACGTATGGTAGCGAATAACTTTGTTGCTTCAGAAGTATTAAGCTGATCATTGGGTATAGCCTCTAAAAGGTGTACTAACTTAGTGACTTCAGGCGTTGCCATCAAATCAAAATATTGTAAGGAGATGGTTTATGAGTATGTATTTAGTTATAGCTGGTTGCTTAGCAGTCATTGTGGGGATTATTCATTCTGTCTTAGGAGAAGTTCTTATTTTTAGGCGTATGCGTAAAGGAACATTTATCCCGATAGATGGGGGTACTATTCTTAAAGAGCGTCATGTACGAATTTTGTGGGCAAGCTGGCACATTGTAAGTATTTTCGGATGGGGTTTTGCTGTCATCCTGTTTTGGATCGCCCTTCCCATTAAAGAAGCTTCCTTTGAGCTCTTTACAGAAACGATAATCATGTCTACGATGTTTATAGCCTCTTTGGTGGTTTTAATTGCTACCAAGGCAAAACACCCTGGCTGGATAGGACTGTTGTGTATTACTATCTTTATATGGCTGGGACTAGAAACATGAATTCAAACAAGGGCTGGTTGGCACTGGGTAAGCATCGATTTATTCTTCTCAGGGGTTTTACTTCTTTTAATAGCAACAACTGAAATAGTGATAGCAAAAACTGAGATTTCATTACTACTAAGTATTTATTTTTTCTTATGTGGTATTGCATGGCTTGTTACCGTAGTTTTTTCAAAAAATGATAACAGACAAATTCTAGTTCTTGGGCAATGGATATTCTGTTTTGTAATGAGCGGATTAATTTTTTTAGGAGGAAGAAGTGTTTCAGGCTGATTGTCCTGAAAATATTTTTTTATCCCATCACTTCCGTAATAATCAAAAATATTGATATTATTTGGCAATCTCTCTGCGCTCTCCGAACAGCACCATTCTCATCTCTCCCTTAGTATAGATTTATTTTATCCTGTTTGATGGAAACCTTTTTCAGTAAAGCACGTACTATTTTGGGCTGTAGACCCCCTCTGTCACAACAAAATTAATTAAATTTAGTATCATACCAACTACTATATGATAGTTTTCTATTTATCACAGTTAGTTAATTTCTGTTTAAGAGTATTAATAATCCCAGACTTCTTTTTAAGCCATACCTTCTCATATTTATAATATTTATGCACAATAGGTGAGCCGCCACTAGGATACATGCTAACAACCACATATTTAGAGCACATTACTTCTTTAGAATTATTTGATGTTTGAAATCTGAGAATTGATGCTGTTTCACCAAGTTTCACTCTTGACGGCTTACAAGACCAATTTACATGGGTCTTTCTAATATCAATACCACCACAGGTGAATACTTTTCTGCCTTTATCACCACTATACTTATAAGTTACTTTTACTTTTAATAAATCTGGCTCATCACGTATTACCATGACTTCATGAATTTTATTATTACCACCCCAGTCTTTTTTCCACTGCGTAAGATCTGGTTCTTCTTCCATGACTTCTTCTAGATATAACGGGTTTGATAAAGAGGGTCCTTTATTTAACAAAAAAATCATATATCCAAATAGTGCTAGAAAAATAGTTATAGATGCTATTCTCATATTAAATTTATCTCTTTATAGCTTATGAATGAAATCTTCAAATGGTAGTAAAAAGTTTTCTAATTTGATTTTAGGATTTTGAAGGAGACGATCTTCATACCCTTCAATAATCGCAATAAGCATATAAGAAAGCATCTCTGGATCATGGTATGAACTAATTTGGCTAGTTGAAATTGCACGTTCAATACAACTTTTCAATGCATTTGCAAGCTCATTATCTAATGCCTTAAGAACTTCTTTAATTTTGTTATTTCGAAATGACTCAGCATAAATATCAATAACTAATCGACCATATTCTGCATATTTTTGGCTTTCTTTTAATCTATCCCTTACTGCCTTGATGAGGCCTTCTGTAAACTCATTGCTATCTCTAAATGTAAAGATGAATTGTTCTATGTCTACACTAAAGTCTGATGCTATCGCTTCAATAATCGCATCTTTATTTTCAAAATAATGATAAACGGAACCTGCGCTCATTCCTGCTTTGGTATAAATTTCTTTCATCCCAGTTTGATGAAAGCCTTTTTCGGTAAAGCACTCAGCAGCCACATCAAGTATTTGTTGCCGTCTCTGTTGATGTAGTTTTTGATCTGTTTTTCTAGCCATTGCTTTTTTTTCCTGTTGGGTATTTTTTTTTAGTCAACCTGAGATCAATTCTTAACACGAGGCATGTCATTGAGTTCATTGATTACAGCTTGAGGTGCATTCAATTGAATTTGTATTGGGAATGACTCCAATACGACAACATCTCGCACAACTCCTTTCGATTCTAGTTTCCGCACTCGTTGTAATATAGGGTCTGGTGATTCCGCATTACCCATTATGAGTGCTTTTTTTATTATTAAAATAGCAGGCTCTTCAGGATTATTGGATGGTGAATTATAAGAGCACCCTGTTAATAGAAAGCTAGCAATCAATAATTGGACAAATTTAGCATTCATAAATAATTACCTGTATTTAACGTATTTTTACTTTCATTGATCAGTAATACAAAATGTAGAAGCTTTATCTTGCACTTGAAAAATATAACATCGAACATAACACAGCAGTTAATTGTCTCCATTGATTAGCCTAGTTATGTGTAAACTTATAAGCACGCTGCCCTACAGCCATGTGAAATAGGTACGAAACGTTTTAATAAATCTCCCAATCCTTTGTTACCATTGGTTACTATGGCCACAGATACTCCTGTTTCATAATCGCCAAATGCTAAACATGAAAATACTCCTGCATGGCCAAAACACTGCTTGGTATTCCACCAGCCATACAATGATGGTGTCAACGTTCCTGTCATGAAGCCTCGACCTAAAGCAAGAAAAGTTTTTACACTTTTATCCCAGCCAAGTAGTTGGCGGGTTGTATATTCTTTAAGTATTTTTTCAGAAACTATTCTTTCCCCATTATGGGTTATTCCACCATTAATCAGGAACTCATAAAATGCTGCTAAACTCGCTGCGTTTGCTATTAGGGTGAATGAAGTATTGCGCGAGTTAAAAAACTCATGGTCGTTAGAAAGGCCCTCATAATTGTCCGCAACATTAAATCCTGCAACTACAACCTTATCTTTTCCTTGCCAGTAAGAGCGGGCGATAGCATCATAGTTATTATCTTTCAATCCGTACCGAAGATTAGGAAGTTGTAACGGTGCTATGATTTCTTGCTCAATAAAATCAGCTAACTCTCTTCCATCTGTCCTGGCTAGCACCTCGGACAAAATCCAACCAAACTCCCCAGGCTGATAAGCAAGAGTGCCTCGTTTATATACAGGAACAGCATCAATTAGCTGTTTTTTCATTGCCTCTCTATTTTGCCAAATGTGAAATTTTCCAGCTAAGTGTGGCAACAAAACACCTGAACGATGCGTTAGAACATCAAGGGTGGTTATTTGATCTTTTCCATTTTTTGCGAACTCAGGAAATATCTCAGCGATAGGTGCATTGATATCAAGCAAACCCTTATCCTCTAAAATGGCTATAGCAACACCAGCAAGTGGTTTTCCAGTTGAATATACGGGAAATAGTGTTTCAGGAGAAGTATTTAGAACGGACAAACCCTCAGACCTGAAACCTCTAGCTACGCCAATAGCTTCATTTACCACAACCTTTCCTTTACGCCTTACAACAAGCTGCCCTCCTGGGAATCCGCCATTGGCATGTTTCTGTTTGAAGGTATTCACAACTTTATTAAGCTTATTTTCACTCATTCCTACGGATTCTGGCTCAACTCTCTCTTCAAATGGAAAATTCATTGCACCTCTTTTATGCATAGCAATATTATTTACTGGATAGTTTGTCAAAATAATCAGGTCTCCAAGTTAACCCTCCAAAAACAAGTTTAAATTTGTCTTTCATATTTCGGCATTGTTTTAACTCTTTGCCTATTTTTATAAACTCTATAAAGTTGATGGTAATCGGGTTGTTCGTATGAATATTCTTGGTTAATCCATACACCACTTTTTCGTTTTCTGGCTCATGCGTGTTAAAAATACGATCCCAAATTAGTAACACACCTGCATAATTTCTATCAATATATTGAGGGTTGGATCCATGATGAACGCGATGCACAGACGGGGTGTTGAACCATTTATCTAGAATACCCAAAGTACTGATTTTATTGGTATGTATCCATGTTTGATATTGCACAATGAAGATTAAAGCAACAATAGCAATAAAAGGATTAAAGCCTATAAGAATCATCGGTATCAAAAAGATCCATTCTATAAAACCTTCGACAATACTAAGACGTAACGCAATACTAAGATTGTAGTCTTCAGATGAGTGATGGACACTGTGTAATGCCCATAAAAAACGGTGCTCATGCTCTGTGCGATGCATCCAATAATAAGTAAAGTCAGCCGCTACCAATGCCAGAAGGAATGTCCATCCATTCATGGGGATTTCCCATGGAACAAGGTAATAAAATGGCAGCAAAGCAACGACTCCAATTACACCCGTAGCCATTTTTTCCACTATCTGTCCCATAAAGAAAATAGCTATATTAGCGCCAGTATCTTTCCACAGTCTTGGTGTATTGGAGAAGTAATCAACAATCATTTCAATAATGGTTAACAAAAGGTTAATAATAAAAATCCCCGCAATGGCGATCCAAAATGGAGACTCATCAAAAAGCAATGTAATTTCTTCGACTGATAACATTATTGTGACCTCTTATGGTTATCTGGCATTTGCTATCTTTAAAATATCTGCACAAGATATTTTGGGGGCTACAACACGTTTCCAGAGATAATTTTCTCCAAAAATCTCTGACCCTTCATATGCACGTACTTTGAGTACATTCTTAATAATGGTTAATTTCAGAGAGTATTTTTTATCCGCTTCAAAGTCCATAATCCAGCCATTACCCCAATACCCACCTTGTGCTTTTAAATCACCTAGCAGGTCAGTAGAACAAATAAGTGTTAAGTCTTTAATTATCCGCCTTTCTTCTTTGGTTATTTTTGCTTTAGGATCAGTCTTTTCATTAGTATTAAAACCAGCCACCCTCCCACAAAGACTATTTTTATTACAGGATGAAATTTTTACAATTGTTTCACCATCTTCTGTTAGCCAATAGCCTTGATAAAGTGCTGATGAGCCTTGGTCTTTTGCTAATAAAACTGGACTAAAGCTTATTAGTATAAGTAATGAGGGAATCTTTAATGTATTGCTAAGTAATATTTTTCTGAATTTAATAATCATAATATACCTTTCTTCAATAGCTACTTGGATTTACAAGTGATTAAAACCAATACACTAAATTAATAGATGCTTTTAGATCATTCTTTTTATTATTGACTAAAGGGCTGTTAGCAATTGAAGTTGCTCTTTTCTCAAATGCAATATCACCATAAAGCTGCATATTTTTTGACAGATTTGTAACTGCGGCAACTCCTAAAAATGGAGTTACTGCCGACTTTCCTTTGTAGGCCTTTCTATTAGCTGATACTTCATTACTACGAACGCCATAATGATATTGAATTACTTTGGCGCTTTGGTACCGAACTCCAGCGTAAGGACGTATTTGTATGTCACCTGTATTATTTGGAGACAATCCACCAAGAACAGCTGATGCTTGAAAGCCTTTGCTTGCTCTGAAATCCTTCGAAGCTTCAAACTTTAGCGGAATATAAGGGCTATCAAATATTATTTCCCCTCCTATATCCAGAGAGCTTTTACGCCCCTTCATTCCGTTGAACACACTGCTGTCTTTTTCTGAAAAGCCTGCATTTTTAGATGTCAGAATCAAATCATACGAAGCCACTCTATTTCCATGTTTATAGCCACTCTCACGGTAAGTAATATCTGGTATAACTGTTGGCTTGTTAGAGATACCTTTGTACTGGCTTTTTTGATTTGCCATTCCGATGCTTACCCCCCATTCAGCATAAGCTGTTGAGCTAAATAAATTTAGACCTAAAAAAGCCAATAGAGCCAAACGTATATTCTTGTATTTCATTTTCTTATCCTCTTTAATTAATGCAATTATTTTTTATTGGGAAATTTTCTCAACCCAGTTTGTAACGAAGTCTAAATAACCTTCTGTAAAAATATTTTCACCCAGCATTTCCATTTTAATAACAGTTGAAACACCTGAAGTATTGGCATCAATATATTTATCTTTGAATAGGCTATGCTGTGCATTTGGAAAGACCTTGGTAGTCAAATCAGGGTTGCCTGAAGCCTTAAATATTCTTTGGTACTCACGAATACTTTCAGTAAAATCAACATTAATATCTTTATCACCAAAAACAGCTAATGTTGGAATTTGGATGGTTGCCAAGCCCTCTCTTGCATCAGAATTAACATTGAGTTTTACAAACTCAAAGCGAGCCTTACTCATTGGAGATACTGCAAAAGGCTTGCACTCCTGCGGAGACAAGGTGTTTTCATAATGAAGATATTCTGCATAGCTGGTTGTCGGTTGGAGTACTTGCAATCCCAGTTGATTGCAACGCAATGCTTGTTGAATTTGTGCGGACGAGAATCCTTCTCGTTGTAATCTCTTTTTAGTAAGGTAATCTCCCTGATCCAGCCAGTTTACAGCCCCAGAAACTATTACCATATAATCAGGATAAGCTGATTTTTTTGCTACTAAAGGCAGTACCCAACCTCCCTGACTAAAACCAATTAACCCTATTTTATTATGAGCAATATCGTCACGCTGTTTTAGCATATCGATTGCAGCTATGACCTCATCAGCTCGGTCATCCATACTCTGGTTTAACCAACTTCCTTCCGAGGATTTAACCCCTGCCTTATACCATGAGTAAGAAGCAATACCACGTTCAGCAAGATGCCTCCAAAGATAAGGATAATAACCAGAAGCATCATAAGGCGTTGCTCCATCTCCATGCACAAAGATTAGCAAAGGAAATGGTTCACCTTTAGTTGGCAGCATAAGAAAGCCTGAAAGGCGCTTATTGGCTGATACAAAATCAAGGCTCTGTTCTTTATAATTCGAATTACTTGATGCACAACCTGTTAGGAGCATAAACATTAGGAGCATAAGAAGCGGAAAAGGAAATAATCTGAACAAACTTACATTCATTTCTTATATTGCCTCTTTTGTTTTAGTTATTTTTTTATCTATATCTTCTAATAATTTATCGTACTGCCTAGGAAAAAGAGTTGAGCCAATAAAAAGAATAGCGCCATCAATCATCATTACCCCCCCTAGTATCCAGAAAAGAAAACTATCAAAGTTCTCTGCTGCAATTAACAAGAACACAGCGGAGAGAATGACAATACTACTAGCGACTCTGTCCATGGTATTTACCGTTGAAATTAATAAATAGAACGTTCATTCTAACTATTGACTCTAGTATTGTCAATAGTTAGAATGAACGTTCTATTATTTTGTTTATAACTATGGATTTATAACAATAACCAATATGTCTAAAGCCAAACACATTCTTGCTATTCTTATTTCTCTTACGCTACTTTTCACGGTTGTGATTATTCTTGCTGAAGCAGATAAAAATGTTAAAAAAGAGACTTTCGCAAGTGAACCTAAAAAAATTAGTCATCCTCCAACCTCTTTTATTGAGATTCTCCCTGTTGATACTTATGCCAAAATAACTGCATTTGGAGAAGTTGCCTCCCATAGAGAAACAACCTTAAAGGCCAATATAAAAGGCGAGGTAGTGAGTGTTTCTAATAATCTTCAAGAAGGGAAAAAAATAAAAAAAGGAGAGGTGCTTTACACATTTAGCATCCAGAACTACAGAATAAAGTTGGCACAAGCAATAAGCCAAGTTGAAGAGGCTAATTTACTACTCCAAACTGAAAAAGAAAAAGCAAGGGTGGTTCGCCAAGACTGGAAAATACTACAAAAAAAAGGACGACCATCAACATTTGAATTAAGGGTGCCTCAAATAAAAGCTGCTCAAGCTCAACTAAAACTTGCCAAAATCCATCTGGCT
This sequence comes from Lepetodrilus galriftensis, assembly GCA_032361785.1. Lineage (NCBI taxonomy): Eukaryota > Metazoa > Mollusca > Gastropoda > Lepetellida > Lepetodrilidae > Lepetodrilus > Lepetodrilus galriftensis. Next base: position 8,162 of record JAUTBZ010188979.1, on the reverse strand, counting down.
GAAACCAAGAAAATCAGTCGATACGCCAGAATTACCGCACCGCACAATAGTATTGTTTTATCGCACTCCACATATCTGGGTGATGTTGTCGAGGTAGGACAAGAGCTCACTAGGCTAATGAGCTTAGAAAAACTAAATATTAAACTCAGGCTGGATGATAAACAATGGGAACTGCTTACAATTAACTGGAAAGGAAAAAAAGCAATAATACATTCTATTAATACTGATGAACAATGGATAGCCACCGTAGAAAGAAAAGGTGAATTTCTAGATAATAAAACACGTCAGCACACATTATACCTAACAATTTCTTCTACAAAAAAACCACTAGTAGGAAGTTTTATACAAGTGGAAATAACAGGAAAAAAGTTATCAAAGTTACTTAAAATTCCTGCAAGTGCATATACACCTGACGGATATATATGGTTTGTTAATAAGCAGAACAAGCTAAAGCGTTTTCTAGCGGATGTTGTTTTTTCTGATTCTTCCTTTGTTTTTGTTACTCCTCCCAAACAGGATCAAGAAGATGGGCTTTCTTCATCTAAAAAAGCCTCACCTTTTTCTATTGTCGTTTACCCCTTATCGTCATTTTTTCCTGAACTTGAAGTATCGCCCATCCCTCTTTCTGATAGCCAGTTAATGGAATTAAAAAGCCGTAATACAGGTAAATAACAATGAGCTATTTAATCAACTGGTTCATTAGAAACCCAGTCGCTGCAAACTTGCTCATGATGTTTATTCTGGTTGCAGGTGGTTTAAGTTTATCGGGAATACGCATTGAAGGTTTCCCCAAAATCCCTGCTGATTCAATCACGATTAGCGTGACATATTCAGGGGCTAGTGCCATACAAATTAATGAAGGCATTACCCAAAAAGTTGAACAAGCCATTCAAGGTCTTGCAGGCATTAAAAAAGTGATTAGTTTTTCCTATGAAGACCTTGCAGAAATTACAGTACAAAAAAAATCAGGGTATAACCTAGAGCGATTACTGGTAGACATTAAACAACAAATCGAAAATATTTCTGGCTTTCCCCAAGGTGCTGAAAAACCCATTATTAATCGTGATGAATTTAGCTTTCCTTCAATGATCTTTCAAATCTATGGTGAAGCTGAAAGGGATATTTTACAAAAGTTGGGGGAACAGGCTCGCCAAGCTTTATTGACTGAACCAGAAATCAGTAAACTCAAGCTTTGGGGGGATAGAAAACGAGAAATTAGTATTGAATTAATTCCAGAAAAACTTGAAGCATTAGGACTGGATATTCAGGATATTTATAAAACCCTAAAGAGCCATAACCTACAATATCGTATGGGGAAAATTACCTCTTCCAGTCAAAAAATTAGTCTTCGAGCAGACCAGCAAACTTATCAAGCGAATGAATTCGAGAACATTCCAATTAAAACAAATCCTGATGGATCAAGTATTTTCCTTAGAGATATTGCATCTGTAAAAGATGGCTTTATAGAAGAGGAGTCAGTAGTTCGTTTTCAGGGGCAAGATGCTATTGGCATTGAAATACTAATGGCACAAAAAGGCAATATTATTGAAATTAGCCATGCCGCAGAGCGTGTAAAAAAACAGTTATTGAAATCTTTTCCTGATAATGTTCACATCGATATTTGGACAGATCAAAGTCATTACATTAAAGATCGGTTGAAACTCCTACAAACCAATGCATTTTATGGACTACTCATTGTCTTTATCTTGCTTGCGTTATTTCTCAATGTTCAAATAGCTTTTTGGGTGGCAATGGGTATCCCTATAAGTCTTGCAGGAACACTAGCAGTAATGGGGATAGATCAGATTGATTATTCACTTAATGATATTACTACCTTTGGTTTTATTCTTGTATTGGGTATTTTAGTTGATGATGCTGTTGTGGTGGGAGAAAGTGTACATCATGAGCGTCAACACCAAAGTAATGCAGTTATTGGCACAGAAAAAGGGGTTGAGCGAGTAGCAACAGCTACAACCTTTGGGATTTTAACAAGTGTGGCAGCATTTTATCCTATGTTGCTCATTAATAACCCACTAGGTAAGGTGTTAGGTAGCTTTGCAGGCGTGGTAATAATTGCCTTATTCTTTTCCTTATTGGAAAGCAAACTTATCCTCCCCGCTCATTTAGCAAGTACGCATAACACTAATAAACCTTCTCGCTTTTTTCTTGCAATAATTTGGAAAAGAATACGCCAATTTCTAGATAATGGCTTAATTTGGGCTAACCACTCCGTCTACAAGCCATTGCTATCTGCATTATTGGTGTACCGTTATGCAACTTTAATTACTTTTATAGCAGCAGCTACATTGGGAATTGGGCTGATTTATACAGGGACAATTCGTACCGCTTTTCTTCCTGATATTCCAGGTAATTTTATCACTGTTGAAATGGAAATGGACCCACAGAGCCCCTATCAGCTAACACTTAGTAATGCCGATATGATTGAACAGCATATTCATACGCTTAACCAACAATTAATTACCGAAGGACTAAGTGATGTACCTCCCATCAAGCATGTTATGACAGCTGTTATTGGTTCAGAAAATGCTTACTTTTGGGCAGAATTACTTCCTATTAATAAACGGAAAATTAAAACAACTACAATAACAAACCGCTGGCGAGACATGACGGGAAGCCTCGAAGGAGTCAATAAACTTACTTTTTCAGCCACCGAGTCGCTAAGCAGTGAGGGCTTTCAAATCCTGCTATTTTCAAAAAATAAGCAAGTACTGGATAGAGCAACCAAAAAACTTATTCAATCATTGGCAAGTTTTACAGGAGTTAATGATGTTTATAACGAACTGAAAAATAGTAGTACTGAAATTCGTCTGACTTTGAAGCCTGAAGCTCGACACCTTGGTATTACCCAAGCAATGCTAGCTACCCATATTGGTGATACTTATGGTGGACTTGTCGTGCAAAAATTACTGCATAAGGGTAATGAAGTTAATATTGTATTGCGCTATCCCAAGCAATGGAGAAGCTCTCTAGATCGCCTCTATCGTAGTCGTATTCAAACAGCAGAAGGCAAATGGCTGCCTTTATCCTTGGTGGCAGAATTTAAGCCTGGCTACATTCCTTCCACTATCATGCATGAAGATGGTAAGCAAACTGCCAGTATTAAAGCGACAATCGATAAGGATCTCGTCTCACCTGCTGAAATCTATGAGAGGTTAAAGAAAAAAATCATTCCCGAACTCCAATTAGAATTCCCTCAGTTGTTGATTAAACCTGCGGGAGAGCTTCAGGAAATTGATACCTTAAAGGGTGGAGTCATCAAGGCTTTAGTTTTGGCGTTACTACTTATTTACATTCTGCTTGCAATTCCCCTTAAATCTTACTGGCAACCTTTAGTGATTATGTCGGTAATTCCCTTTGGGTTTGCAGGAGCAGCATTCGGTCATTATTTGATGGGGATCCAACTCAGTATTCTTTCCTTCTTTGGTATGATGGCACTAACTGGAATAGTCGTTAATGATTCACTAGTCATGTTGGTTAGATACAATCAACTAAGGGTTTCAGGGGAATCGCTTGATAGTGCGCTTGTTGAAGCAGGGTCTAGTCGATTTCGGGCTATTTTCTTAACCACAGTAACGACTGCTGGAGGATTAATGCCCTTATTATTTGAAACTTCAGAGCAAGCTCAATACTTAATACCAGCTGCTGTTTCATTGGCCTTCGGTGAGCTTTTTGCAACGGTTATTACTTTGATTCTTATTCCTTTGTTGGTTAGGCTCGGTTCGGTTTTTTTCCAAAGGTTTGAGGGAGGAACGCAATGACATTACTCAAAAGCATTATTAATAATAAATCGGATATTTCGATCTTATAATAGATATTATTCTGCTTTTATATTCCCTCTAACTAAATAAAAATAGCCTCACAACGATTGCTTAGTATCCTAAAACTTCCTTTTGAAGAGGAGCATATTATTGATGAATTTCATTCGGGAGAATGTGCAACTCAGCTCAAATTAAGAAAACTACGTTTTGAATTAAAGGAGTTTCTTGTGTCTAGAGAAGTTTAAAATCTACTTGGCTAGTATTAAAGCGTGTAATCTGACTCATCACTTAATGGCATTGCTCTTCTTTGACTCAAAATTACTTGATGAATTCCAGATATCGATAAATGATTTTTCTAAGGCTAATTCAGCTAGTTTTTTGTTTTAAATGCTGATAAGCAATAGCAGATCGTTGAGTGGCCATTTGGCTGCCCTAGATGAGCAAGACTTTCCACTTAAACGTCATTGGTATGTAGTCCATTTAAAAAACAAGCAGCTCACACTTGCTACACGCACTTTTCTAGATTTTTTGCTAGCCAAAAGTAGTTTGAATCTATCTTGCTAACAATTTCCTAATGACAGTATTGTAAATAAAACGAAATAATCATGAATACTCCTTAAACACATCGAAATAACAGATCTATATAATCAGAATTATCTGTTTTACCTAGCCTATTAATTACATGAAAATAAAGGGCAGTCAGGTTGCCATTAAAAGCCTTACTTCTTAACTAGTGAGGTATTTGATAATGAAACCAAGAAACAAACGAGTATTTTTTGTTTTACTCGCTCTCCTTAGCGTTGGTGGTGCATCTGCCTTAATTAGCAAAGCAATGGAAGGCAACCTCAATTATCTATATACGCCTGAACAAGTGCTGGCTGGTGATGCACCTGATAACACTGTTTTTCGACTAGGAGGATTGGTAAAAAAAGATAGCCTCAAACGTAGTGATACCAAAATGGAAACACACTTTGTGGTAATTGATAATCGAGGTAATGAAATAACTGTTGTTACCGATAAGATTTTACCAGATCTTTTCCAAGAAGGGAAAAGTCAGGTATCAAGAGGTAAGATGAATGAAAAAGGGCTATTTATCGCCGAAGAAGTATTAGCTAAACATGATTCTGAGTATATGCCCAAAGAACTTGAAGATATTATTTTTCATTCCTATCATAAATCAAAAAGATTTGGCAACACAAATACTTCAACGAAGGTCTTTCAGGCGTTAAGAATAGAAGTAAACAGAGAATTGGAAGTCATTCAATCGATAATACCAAAGATTCTAAAAAGTTTAAATACTGGAGGGATTTTATTGGTTATTACATTTCATTCTCTAGAAGATAGAATAGTTAAACATATTTTTAAAGATTTTCAAAAAAATGATTCTGAACCTTTTTATGAAGTATTAACTAAAAAACCAATAACACCTTCAGCTTTAGAATTAGAAGAAAACAATAGATCAAGAAGTGCCAAGCTTAGAATCATTAAAAGAACTATTCACAAAAAACAAAAAAATAAATACAAAAGAAACATATAGTTTGTTAAAATAAAGAGTACTTTAGGCCATAACAAGGAGAGATTATGGGACATATTCTTAAAAAAACAACAATTAAAGACTTTATTTTTAGTAGTAATATTTTTCCTGTTATATTAACCCTTATAATTTTAAGCTTCTTATTTGTTTTATTTAGAATGAAAGGCGTTGAGCTAGATTATAAAATAACTGAACATAAACAAAAGTTAAAAAAAGTATCTTACAGAAACAAAGAATTAAAGGCGAAAAGGGCGAACCTTTTATCAAATAAAAATCTTAAGCGTTTAGCTGATAAGTTTAACTTGCAAAGGCCTACTCAAGAACAAATTATAGTACTACCAAAAGAAAACTATTAAAGAGAGAATTGATTGGAATCTAGAAAAAATAAAATCACAACAGTATTTTTAATATTTTGTGTTTTATTTATTGCAGTATTAATTAAAGCAATTAAGATTCAAGTTATTGATAGAAAAGAGTTGTTCGCTAGATCCAAACAACAAATCTTTAGGCATACAACAATATATCCTCATCGTGGAAGCTTCTTTGATAGAAACATGAATCCTCTAGCTATTAATATTCAAACCTATAGTATATTTACGATACCAAAGAATATGAAAGGTAGTATTAAATCAAACCTTAAAAAATTATCAAAAATAATACCTAATTTAAAATATAAGTATTTATTAAAAAGAGTTAAAAATAGAAAAAGGTATACTTGGATTGCTAGAAAAATACAATTATCTTACAAACAAGTTGTAAAAATAAAAAAAATAAAAGGTCTATACTTTGACTCTGTCCCTAAAAGGATATATCCAAATCATGAAATAGCATCTCAGATACTAGGATTTGTTGGAATAGATAACAAAGGATTAAGTGGTCTTGAATATTTATACGATAAAGAATTAAGAGGAAAACCTACTATTATTAAATATGTAAAAGATGCAAAAGGTAGACCTATAAAATTTGAAACAACCACCCTAACAAAAGATAGCAAAGATATTGTTTTAACTATAGATAAAGATATTCAAGCAATTGCTGAAAAGTATTTAAAAGAAGGTGTTAAGAAATACAATGCAGATTCTGGCGGAATCGGTGTTATTGATGTTCAAACTGGAGAAATTTTAGCGATGGCAAATTTTCCAAGTTTTGATTCAAATAAGTACAGAGCATCTAAACTTCATTCAAGATCCCTCTCATATATAACTACACCAATAGAACCTGGATCTACACTAAAGTCGTTTACGATTTCTTCAGCTTTAGAAAATAATATAGCAACAATAGATACAACTTTTTATTGTGAAAAAGGTAAATTTAAAGTTGGAGATCACTATATTAAAGAAGCAGGTGAAAAACATAAATTTGAATGGTTAAATCTAACAGAAATATTAAAGTATAGTTCTAATATTGGTGTAACAAAAATTGCTTTTGAATTAACATATCCAAAGTTAAAACAGACATTAAAAGACTTTGGATTTGGAAAAAAATCACTTATAGAATACCCAGGTGAATCAAGAGGAATCTTTATAGAAAAATCAAATGTTTCTCCTCTAACCTTATCCAACATAAGCTTTGGCCAAGGTGTTGCGACTACTGGAATTCAGATGTTATCTGCATATGCAACCCTTGCAAACGATGGTGTATATATTCGTCCAAGCTTTATTAAGAATGATAAAAAAAGGGAAAAAATTAGAATTATATCTGAAAGAAATGCTAATTTGGTAAATAAGATGCTTTTAGAAGTTGTAGAAAGAGGTACCGGAAAAAATGCTAAGTTAAAATTTTTCCACATGGCCGGAAAAACATCCACTGCTCAAAGAGTAGATAAAAATGGTGGCTATAAAGGATATATTGCAGGCTTCGCTGGATTTCCATTAAATGTACCAAAAAAGTTTGCCATATATGTATATGTTGAAAATCCTAAAAAAACATACTATGGAAATCAAGTAGCAGCTCCAATTTTTAGAAAAGTTGCTCATTACATGTTATACGAAAATAAAGAATACAACGGTACAAGATATATTGATATTGCTGACACAAAAGCTCATATTGATGAGATTAAAATTAAAAATAGTTCAATTGTTAAAAGAGTATTTAGTAAAGGTCTTATGCCTGACCTAATAGGGCTAGACAAAAAAAGTGTTAGACTCTTTTTAAAAAAATATAGTTTTATTCCTACAGAAAAAGGTAGTGGTTTGGTATTTAAACAATTTCCTCCACCTGGAGAATCTATTCCAAATGACAAAAGAATAAATATTATCTATAATCCTCCTCAATATGAATAAAGTTATACAATTAATTGAAGATGAGCTGAGCATTATCGTTACTAGTGACTATCATCTTTCTTTTTCCAGAGTTAACCTTTTTATAGATAAAGCTTTAGAAAACCATATATGCTTCTATAAACAAAACGGAAGCACTCAAGCAACAACACTCTTTAATGATAGGGCCAAACAATCTAAATCTAAAATAATTTTTACAAATGGAAACTATAAAGAAATAAAAAACAAACTGATTATTAAAATTGAGTCAACTAAATTTTTAAGCTTACAGAAAAAAATATTAGATATTATTAATCCTCTTCCAAAAAATAAAAAGTATATTGGTATAACTGGAACTAATGGCAAAACAACTACCTCTACACTCGTTTCTGAAATACTAAGAATAAATAATATTGATAATATTTTAATTGGAACAAATGGAATATTTAATACAAAAAAAGAACTTTTACTTGACCTAAGTATGACTAGCCCCTCTTATCCTGACCTTAGGTATCTTTTTTAAGTATCAAAACCTTGCTAAAGTATTTATTTTTGAAATCTAAAGCCACGCCCTTGATCAAGATAGATTGT
>JAUTBZ010188868.1:0-22345 GCA_032361785.1 Lepetodrilus galriftensis | reverse complement strand
AATCACGAACGCGGAAGCGCTACAGCGGGGGGTAGGCGATAATAGGTCCTGGGCGATAATAGGCCCGTAACCAGTATTTGCTCTGGAAATATAAATTAAAAGAAAATAGATTTCATGCTGGTGTACAAGATATCTGTGAATGTGAATGCAAATAACATGAAATGTCGACATTGTTACCGCCAACACATGTGAAGACCCACAGGCTAGTCATGACAATGTAACAAAATTATCGGATAAAAGTTCCTTAACAGTTCCAGGCAATGGCGGTATTGATCAAGGGTCATAGGTCATTTTGGATAACATACAGAGATCTTGAAAGCTAAGAAAATTGCTAGCCTAAGCGGGTGTACTTGGTTGTATAGAGATTCTTCATAAAGTTATGGTAGCTATTGGTGCACGTCGGTTTAAAATTGCTTTCAGAAACTGTGCCAAGTCAATAGAAAGCACGACATCTATGTACACACACGTACAAGGCAGTTATGGTGAGGTTACAACAGTTGTGGTTAAATAGCTGCAATACCCGAAAGTTGCTCCCTAGAATCACAAAGCTGTGGCAAGTCCAGACATCTTGGTCTGCAATTTCCCAGAAATAACTAACCGAACAATAGCGTGTGTTTGTCTCGTATCTCCACAGAGACATCATTGGTGTCATTTTAAACTTATCACAGCTTTGTATAGAGAGACCCCCACCCCCACCCCCCACCCCTCCCCCCCTCCCCGATTGGCAGGATATTTAGAACCCCGATCTAAACTAATAGCACCATGTGTACTTATTTACAGTTAAATAACGAGGAATTTTCCTCTAAATCTGCAACTGCATAAATAAATTGACTTCAGAGTCGATAAATATGTGTTAAAATGTTTCTAATTTTCACCTTCATTTTTTGAAATGTAAAATTACCATACTTTATTCAGTTATGAAATATTATGCACATTTCTAAAAGAGATTCACTGGCTTTTCCCTGGCAAGATATGAAATATTTGCATAGTGATAAACAAGGGGTTGTTGTGTGTGTGAGACTTCCTAGAGAGAAGATTCTAAATGTAGCGGCAAAAGCAGATCTAAAAACAGAAACATTATGCCTAGGTATGAATAACTGCAAGCAAATGGCGGCAGTAACAAACATTATAAATCATACTTGGTCCATCTTTACATTGTGTCAGGTATATATATATATAACATTACAAAAATATATATATATCATAGATCAGAAAAAGCAGCATTTGTAAAACATGGTCGCATGAAGGGAATGGATCTAAAACATCAGTTTAAGCACTACAGTTTTGTCACAATCGCAAAATATCAAATAAAACGCTTAGTTTTTCAATATACATTTAAAAAACGAGTTAAACGTATTCCAGCTCTGCTCTGAATAACAATCCAGCAAGATTCACTCGCTTGTTGAGTTTAAGAAAACAAAACTCGTATAAATCAGCAGAGAGAAATTTTGAATTTGCTGCAAATAAAATACAGGAACCAACATATAAATGCGGCACTCAAATCTATATATTGTCCATGATTGGTATGTTATTCTCAATACACATATAAACATCATTGAATTGTATCCCAAACTGACAGTACGCATATTGCATTTTCCATTTCTGATTTTGTTCACAAGCTCTATGAGAAATAATAAAGTAGAAAGATAGAAAAGAAAGAAAAGAATAAAGGACAACAGAAATGTAAGGAAAACTCTTGCATGTGAACAAAATATGCAATTCTTGTATCAAAACATCTTTTGCTGTTGATGTCAATGAGATCCAGGTGAAACCTTTGTCAATTGGTCCCCTACGTGACAGCCAATGATAATAGTTGCCGTTGGTATCTGTGTTCCCTGCTGAAGTAAGCCTTGAACAGTATAAAGAAAGCCTATGGTATAGTAGAAATGCAAGCCTGCTTTGGATACATACAATTGTGATAACTATTGACCATCATGATGAATGACATTGTTATTGACATCGTGGCATGTTCTTGGCAATGTCCCGAGGAGTGCAATGTCTGAGGAATGTGCTCATGGAACAGAATTCGTCTCAGGATGGCATCCGCATTATTAACCCTCTCCATGCTGAAGGTAACGGGAGATGCCCCAAAGAGCAGTCCATGTGTGTAATCCAGCAGGGAGAGCGTTAAGATATAGGTACAGATATAGGTTTTGATGGCACTTCTATTTCCCTAGCTGCTTTCCATAGAACTTCCTGTTGATGAGGAAAATGAGGAGATTGACGTTGATCTTGGCTTTGTTGAACATCACCATGACAGCCACGCCTTCATACTGAAGCTGAAGCAGGTCCTGAAACATCAGACACATCACCATGATGACAATGCTACTGCCATACTATTATATCATCATAATGCCTTCATACTGAAGTCCTGAAATAGCATAGATAACAATGACTAACGCCTTCATACTGAAGCTGAGTGAGTGAATCTGAAGCAGGTCAAGAAATATCCGACACATCACCATGATGACAATGCTATTGCCACACATCATAATACCTTCATTTTGAAGAATGTTATCAAATACCATATACTAGTACTGTAAATCATGAAATTAATGCGAGCAGAATATTAATGTAAAAAATGCTACCGCCGTATTGTCGCATTTAATTGCTGCACGTTAAATGCAAGACTTGAAGGAAAACATGTATGGAGACATGGCCGTTCGCATTTTATTGGTGTCGCATTTACGTCTAGAATCTAGAGGTCACATTAAATTAGTGACGGATTAATTTCATGATTTTCCATATAACAAAAATGCCTTCATGCTGGTTGTAGCAGGTTCTCCTCCACAGATAAGCACTTCAATGTCAACCACTCACCTGGAACACAAGCTCCACCTTGTCCATTGGAACTCCCATGAACTTAGCGTTGACTTCAAATACGCCAGGATCATCTGTTGACCCAATCTCAAACAGAACGTTCTTGAATCTGAAAGAACACATTAAACTAATTACTGGAAAGTAAATTTACTGTCAAACAGTGAGTGAGTGAATATGGAGTTTAACTTCTACAGAAACAAATACCGCAGTAACAAGCATTCGATATGAACAGATCATAAAACAAAATTTCGGAAAACTGAAAATTCACAATTCTGATGAGCATGTCAGTTTTAATAATGATGCAATTGATCGTTCCTACATAAACTGTTAATAGATATAGAAACAAAAGTTCACATTGAAGTCATTAACGTACTGGTTCTGCGGCAGGCCCTGTATCTCCAGAACGACTCCCTTCTCGTACAGTCGGGCGGCGCTGTAGGTGATGGAACCCCGCACCTTCTGACTGTCGGCCTGCTTCCTGAACAGACCCTTGTTCTTGTGCTTCCTGAAGGTCATCAGTAACAGGTGTATAGCAATACACAGCAATAATTTACTTGTATAGCAAAGCATGGCACTTAGTTGTACAGCAATGCATGGCAACAACTTACTTATATAGCAATACACAGGAATAATTTACTTATATAGCAATACACAGCAATAATTTATTTATATAGCAATACACAGCAATAATTTACTTATATAGCACAGCAATAATTTACTTATATAGCAATACACAGCAATAATTTACTTCTATAGCAATACACAGCAATAATTTACTTATATAGAAATACACAGCAATAATTTACTTATATAGCAATACACAGCAATAATTTACTACTATAGCAATACACAGCAATAATTTACTTATATAGCAATACACAGCAATAATTTACTTATATAGCAATACACAGCAATAATTTACTTCTATAGCAAAGCATGGCACTTAGTTACATAGCATGGCAACAACTGGGCAGCAATACTTGGTAATGCCTGCCCTTCAGACTGCCAAAAACCCGTAATTTTTTAACAGTGCTATTAACTTTTATAATATACTTCTTAAATAATGCAAATATTTGCAAGTTAACTGATGAAATAATGTCCTGGAGGTGTGGTCCGGTATCTGAGAACTAGCGTCGGCTTACTTTGCTTTCTGCTGCAGGTTGCCGAGACACGTCTTCACATACTGGTTGTAGTAGTCGATCTGAGACTCGTAGAATGATCGTTTGTTCGCCAGACTCTTGCACGTTGTTCGCAGGCGCATCAGTTCCTGCTTCCTGTTGTTACGATAACGCCGCTGGTTACGGATATCCTAAAAATAGAACATAACATTATTATATTTCCTACACAGAAGACAAAAATAGAACATAACATTATTATATTTCCTACAAAGACAAAAATAGAACATTATAATATTTCCTACACGGAAGACAAAACTTTGGTAAAGATTTAATGCAAAATAAAAATAAAAATGATGGATACTATGACCTGGAGACATTGACAACCGACTTATAAAGTAGTGTCTGACTCACCTTTACAATAGAGTTGGTAAGCTCCTGGTATTTGTTCTTCTTGGACGCCATTCCTGCAATCTCCAGTGTCTGCAGGTTCTTCTTGATCTTCGTCTTCATGCTCTCCAACGGTAACCTGCGAACAGGAAACAGTCATGTACCCTTCCATGATGGCATCAGTGGTAAAATGGTGCAGTATCCTTTCAGTTTGTCCACATCTCAGAAGTCTACCTACTGTACTAATCACAGTCACTGCAGAATATCAACAGGTCATCTCCATTTGCCTGCAGACTAGGGTAGAGTTGGAGCTTCCGGCCCAGGAATACATATAGGAATAGGACAAGAGTGCAAGACATCTCTTTGGTTATTATAGCAACAACGAAATTGAAGGCAAGAGTGTGCAAGGATTCTCTTTCGACATTCCAAAACATAAGAGGACAAGAGTGTAGTGATTCTCTATAGAATACAAAAGTTGAGGACAAGAGTACAACACAGAAGTTGAGGACAAGAGTACGACACAGGAGTTGAGGACAAGAGTACGACATAGGAGTTGAGGACAAGAGTACGACATAGAAGTTGAGAACAAGAGTATGACACAGAAGTTGATACAAGGACTGACCTGGTGTCTCCCAGTATGGAGGCGTTCCTGACAAGCTTCGTCCTGTCCTTGTTCTCCGACACCTTCTTGTCGATGATGTCCCTCTTTTTGACCAGAGCCTGGTGGTATTCCTCCTGTAGACGTGAAAACATTCCACATGTTGGACCACACATACTCCAGAACACACAAAACATACACGCAGATTTGTGGATATCCTTCTCTTATCATGACAGTCCTAGCCAGTCATCACTTTTTGTATTATTCCCTCGACTGAGAATCTGATGAGTTTAAATCATGAATGTTGTATTAGGTTTACAGTACACTATTTGTACAAATAACTGTTTACACTAACCTGTGCTTCATTGGGAGGGAGGTCTAACACCAGAATGAGGTCCTCGCCAGGCTGACAAGCGATCACGTCCACGATCATCCTCTTTGTCCTGATCATCAGTGTCTTCATGTCGGCCTGGTCGTCGTGGACGACGTCAAACTTGCTGGACAGCGTCATGGAGATCTCGGCCTTGGACAGCTGGGCGCGGAGGTCCTCATTGGTGGCCTCGTCCCCGGTCAACTCCGTGCCTGCAGAGAACACTCAATGTCACTGCGCCCTACAGTAAGCCTGGGTATCCTTTCTCAAGGCTGTCATATCAACTACGAGACCATAGCGCTCTTGTAAGTGCACGATCCCCATGTATTAGGTCTCGTAGCAGATATGAGAGTTTCGAGAAATGTTACCCTGAACTCTATCGTCAGTATTTATAATAAAAGAAATTATTTACAAATAATCATAAAAATAAGCAGATTGTTTTGACCAGGAGCATCAGTAGCCTCCAGATGAGATCTAGCATCGTTCCCCAGAACTCACCGAGCAACTCGTCTATCTTCGGGACTTCACCCAGGTCCTCCAGCAGTTCATGAAGCGGGTCCTGATGGTCCGGGGCGATCGCGTCCTGATGCTGAAGTAACAGCTGTGGAAGGACAGAGACAGTTGTATCACTGCGGTCCAAGTGAGGCAAGTGTCTTACCCAACGGATGCCAGAGTAATATCAGGACAGTGAACATAGCATCTTTACCAATTGGCACCAACCAACAGTTACTAGATCCCTTCCTATTATACATCAAATTGATCAAGAAGGGTCCAAGACCGATGGTGGAAGTCGCTCACTGCCAGATGACAATGATAATGAAGGTCCTCCACTTTTCCTACCACCTAGTATATAATGAGTTGAATAAGGAAATGATTAACAGAACACTAAGACAAGACAGATATATGGCGGCACTGGTGCAGTACCTGATGAGTGTCCACTATTTCCTGCACAGAGATGTAGACGACCGGCTTGGTGATCATGGTGACGTCGGTGTACTGGTCAATGCTAAACTTCACTTCAGGCTCTTCAACATCACAGGCACTCAGGCAGTACTTCCTGGAAGCACACATAAAATCATTTAGGAAATAACAAATAAATGTCCCATTGGGAACGAACGATTTCTTGCTTAACATTGCATCGAGAATCTCTCACCCATATCTGCCAATGGAACAGATGGTTTTTTTTATAAATTTTAAAAAGCATGAAAAACGTGCCATTCTCACTATAAATGTAATGTTCAATATTGTTAATAACCAAATAGAGCTAAGATTTTCTAAACTTGCTTCGAATGATATGGAAAATGACACATTTAAATATGTGCAAAGGCTTTGTAAAATTATATAATTCTAGAGAAGCAGTCAAAAGTTCATGGCAAACGATTTTTAAAATCTGAATCTGATGATGAGCTCCACTTACTTGAACTTGTCATGTGCTGATCTGATGTAGTCGTTCATACTTGAGAGATACGAGCTTTCACCGCCAAACTACAAAAGACAAAAATCAAATTAAATTAAAATATTTAAAAAGCAATGATTCAATAGCAAGATTCAATGAGCAAATTATGCAAAAATATTCCAGCAAAATACATATACCATAATGAAGAGCAAAATGTTTTTAAATATCCTGTCCCAGATATTAACAAGATGTGATAAATTACAGAATCCAACATGGCCGACACTGGAGTAAAGCATTATCAGTACATTCCATACAATGGTACGGTATTGTCATAGTTGGCCGAGCTATACAGTACCCCTTTATTTGATGCTGCAAACTGCAGTATCTTAGCGATGGATCCCAGGTTCCGCCTCTGGTCGTTGGTCAGAGCTTTGTCGGCGCCAACTGTGATGATGTCGAAGGCGTCCGGCGCCACTATGGCAGAGTTGATGTAGCGGTAGTAGAGGAGGTTGCCCACAATCTGCATGAACAAACATTCCTTGATATTCCTAGCGACTACAGCATGTACAAACAGAACGAATCAATAGAAGAACATGGCATTAGACCAGATTGCTTACTTGTATTAGAATAAAGAAATAAAGGAAGTTACCTTCAATACATCTTTCTCTGCGGCATCAGGGAACTTCTTCATGAGCGCATCCTTCATGACTTTGGCCATGTACCTCATGCCATACCTGAACACAATGATGGGACGTCAACAAATATCAGGCTTATTACTAAGCTATTACAACTTTAAAATATGAAAATTATCAAAATATTGGGCCACATAGCCTATACCTGAACATGGACCAAATATAGCTGCAATTGATGAATCACAAAGACAAACTACAAGATTGGAAGATGATTTAAAATAAAATAATATTATTTAGTCGTAAAATCATTTAAACCTGATTTTATAGAATTTAATTAATTTTAAACCTGTCTCATTTTTAAACAGAAAGAAGTGATGTGTTGCTATATGTCCCAGTGGGAATCATTCACCCACAAAGATTATATAAGATTTTCAATTACAAAAATCACAATGTTTTTGTGTTCCTGAGGAACTTCATGATAATTTCATGTAGAGCATTGCAGCTCCCGAGATCGGAGATAACGCTCACGGGATGGTGTCGAGAGAGGACAGGATCTTGTTGAGGAAGAGATCGGACACGTCCTGGAGCCGCTGGATAGACTCCTGAATCTGCTGCTTCACCTCCGGGTGTTTCAACGCCTGCTCTGTCGGTACGTCGTACGGCAAGTCACTGCAAGCAATCATAGTGCAGGACTATTTGGGGAAATTGTCAATTTCAAACAAGCAAGCAAAGTATGTCAGATAACTGATTCATGGCTTAGAGCAGAGTCTGCAATAGCTTTTCTGGGAAATATCCAATTCATTATACCAAGCCAAGTATGACTGTATATTCAGATAACTGATTTAAGGCTGGGAACAAAGCCTAAATAGTTTTGTGATCGTCTGTACCACAAATGCACCAACATACGAATAAACACTGCATATCAATCTTCTCATGTGAATCTGTTCTCCACCAAAAGGAATATTCTAGTTGCTCCAGAAGAGATTAAATAGTTAATACAATTTGAATTTTACTGATGCTTGTTGTGCCATCTGATACATCGCAGCAGGTTCTGATGTTTCTAGTGCAGGGTCTCTCTCTCTCTCACCTGGTTTTGCCAGTGGCGGACTCGGTCTGGTTGACCCACATCTTGTACACCTCCACGGGGTTGGTGTTGATCCTCAGGTTCTTGTCCTCAATGACTCGGGTGATCAGCGGATTCAACATCTCACGCAGAGTGTTCTGGCCTCGCTGATTCCTGTGTGAGAATACCATTGTACACTCACAGACCTATAGCAGTGCTCAGCAAGACTGAATAACTCTCTCCATGCTGGAGGTAACCAGAGAAGCTCTAAAGAGCAGTGCCTATGTCTAATCCAGCAGGGAGAGGGTTAATGTTGATGTAGGAACTCTTTCAACCATATCCAATTATTTTTAGGGGAAGAGGAATCGGGTAGAAAATAAAATCTGTGATAAATTATGTCATTTAAAGATCTTGTTTTTCAACTAGTAAATTGAAATTCATGGATAAAATACAGAATACAACGGAAAATAAAAATAATAAAAAAACAGAAACCGATGTTGAATTACTTTTGTAAAATTTCATTTAAAAAGAAAAATGTTTTCAAGTTGAGACTTATAAATTTGTATCGTCACCTGTTGAAGCCAACTATCATCTTGACGACCAGTGGGTTTCCTGTCACGATGTCTGTCATCTTGTCTACCTTTGATCTGTCAACATTAACACAGAAATAATTCCCTGGAATGTCTGGTGTCCTCATAGTACTCAGGAATTCAGGAACCATTCAGGAACCAGCCAGGAGATGTTGGGTCCTGGGACTACGAAAACAACTTTAGGCAACATCGTAATATTAACACAGATCAGAAATACTGACTGTACAGTACAGGGGTTCTGAAGCAAAGGTGAAGTAAATGGTGCAAGTTTTTGATGAATAAATGATCAACATGAAACAATAAGTTGTAAAACAACCCAAAATACATTTTGTTTTATGATAAGTATGTGAGCGATTTCAAATAGAAAACAGAAATGTATATTATTTCACACAAAAGAAATCAATTTGAGAATTAAGAAATGACATTGAGTACGGTACTTAGAGAAAATATGGGTGGGATAAAAAATTTTTTTATTATTCTACAAAAAGAATAGTGAAGTGAAAGAGAATTTGTGAATAAATACAAGAAAATATCTGGTGTAATAATTCTATAAAATCCTAAATATGTAGAGTGACCCATCCTACTAACTTTCCTACTTGTGAACAGAGGTGTGACGATTACAAGAAAGTTTAAAACAATACAGGTAGGTTGTAGTTTACTACACAGGTAGATGTTTTAACTGTGGGAAGTATGAAGTATCGATAGGATTACAATTAGATAGGTTGTAAGTAGATACAGGTATGTACAGATGCAACACAGATGTGTCCTAGTATTCTACATAGTAAAATATGCATCATATAACTACATAATATCTACTCTTCATTAATTTATTAATAATATTTTGTAATATTTTACATTTAGGATGTTCATGAGAAATGTTTCAAGTTACCAGCCTTCAACAAAAACATAACAGCTCAATCATAATAACAAATTACACTTAAATGCTAGAATATTTCACTAGAAAATACTATAATAAGATTATTTATTAATCACAACATTGTCACACCTCTAGCTGTGATTCTAAATTCATGATACAATTTCATGCAAATTCTTCACTCCCATGCAAGTATGCGTATACTCCGTGAAAATAATATAATACCCGGTAGTGCTATTCATTATACAAGGAGCTAAATCAGGCTAGGCAGATGTGTTTGTGAATATATATAACGCCCCACCCAGTCTACAGAACCGTGGCACCGCCCCCAGAACCACAGTTGTCACCACAGACATGCATGGATGTGCGGTGACACTACACGTATAGGGATGAGCAATGTGCAATATGATTACAATAAAGTTCCAACTAGCATAGGCAAGCTTAACACAGGCCAGTCAAAGTAAAACTGTAACTGGATGCTGTTGTTACTTCACTTGAAATGCAGTCCAGCACAATGCTTGTATTTACCTTACAAAGTAGTATTTTGACAGTGACTGGCAAGGTAGTGTAGTGTTTTCCTGACAGGGCAGGGTAGTGTTTTCCTGAGAAGGTAGTATTCTGTTTGACTGGCAAGGTAGTGTAGTGTTTGACTGATAGTGTTTTCATGACAGGGCAGGGTAGCGTTTTCCTGAGAAGGTAGTATTCTGTTTGACAGTGTAGTGTTTGCCTGGTTTGACTATCAGTGTAGTGTAGTGTTTTCCTGACAGGGTAAGGTATTGTTCATCTAACAAGGTAGTGTTCTGTTATATTGACCATTGTATACCATTGTTTGACAAAGTAGTGTTTTTTTGTTGTTGTTGTGTTGGCCTGCCAATTTAACGTACGGTGAAGCTGGATTTATTGGTAACTATGACAACCATGCGGTACAGCTGATCTTGTCACACATCTACTTCATTCACAAAATAGTTATCAATATTAATATGTCAAACATCACACCAAATCTCTTGCCATGCATCAAACCTAGAATTGTCATTGAATTAATTCACCATCTAGACGTTGATGCACTAACATTAATCTACAGTACAAAAACAAAGTGCACAAATCTGCAAACAAAACCTAGTGCTTCTACAAATATTAAGAAACTATTAGAAATCTCAAACGGGGAGAATTGGTTAAGAAAAAAAAAGAGTTGCTTATGTAAAGTTTTAAAAGATGCAGATCAAAACATGGATGAGAAAGCTGTTTTAGCGCGATTCTTACGATGTTAGATAATTAGAATAAGCGTGACCTCTAGTAATAACAAACTAGACTGTCATAATATAGTAGTTCAACATGACATGTCTATATTTATATTGAAATATTCAAATTTACCGACTTTTATCCACTACAATTATTTTAATTTAAGATGCATCGCTAAAATAAATATGGGGTTCAGATGAAGACCCACTTGTTTGTATTGATTACAAATGTCATCAAGAAATGAACGATGAAAAGAAATGATTATCAAGAGATGGGCAAGTACTTTAACACCGCACATGACAGAAAGTGACTGTCTGTCAGACATCGAGACACATGACAGAAAGTGACTGTCTGTCAGACATCGAGATATCAACAACTGGTCCACAGCGATGTTCAGCGACTTCCTCTTAATCGTAAACAACTTTTAGCAGACCATCTTTTTTCGATATTGTGAATTCACATACAATTTTGAATATAATGTTATATACTAAACATAAAAGTGGCTAAAATGTTATATGTACTATGTAATTTGAAATTAAGTGGATTTCGCTGAATCGCGCAAAATGATGGAAATGAATAATGAACGATGTGCCACACATGCATCCATATATACATACAATATAGACTGTTAGTGCATACTAGGACTGGAAGTATATTGTTCACAATGGTGCCTCCATGTTTCAATTGAAGACAGACTTTACTGTAACTCAAAAGTAACCATGGTGACATATTTAAAAATAAACAAAACAAATATTAAAAATTTGCGTAAAACAATTTCATTTAAAATAGCCACAAATTCCAGTATGCACTATGGGCAGATGCATGCCCGTAAATAGTAATACCGATATAATGGACATAATGATGACAATGATGATGATGATGACGATGGTTGCCATGACAACACTGACCGCATACGGTGTACACAACACATCCCAGACACCGAGTAGGTCTATACTTACATTCGCCTGTCGAGGCAGAGGAAAGAGGAACAGATTAGTATAGCACTGGTGTAAATACTGGAGTATTTGTGTCCAATATATGGTACGACCTAGTACTAACCCTCTCCCTGCTGGCGACGACCATGGCTGCCCTGTGCTGCCCTCTGTGGGTGGTGCAGCAGGGAGAGGGTTGCTGCTTCCCCTAGCCAAAAGCTCATTACTGTTATCTCACTGCACTTTCTACACTGCAGCCTAATCAGGCCCCACGAGGAAAACTGACATGGTAAAACATTCATACAACTACACTCTACGTAGAAACCTAATCATTTTACACAGAGTGAGTGAGTCACTTCTTGTTTTACATCGCAGTGGGAAATTTTCACCCATACGTGACCATTAATTTTTACATTGAGCGAGTGACTAAGAATGTAAATCCTGCATCATTTACGTTACATCAATATCACCTGATAAAACATAGAATTGGTCACGTGACACACACACATCACACATGTTGCATATTCTATGTAATGAAACAAATTCTGGATTAGAAATATCCACTCACCCGGTGGCCTGATAAATTTCTCCTAATGTTAAAGGTATCCTACGGGTAAGTAGAAATTTCATGTTTTGTTATTTATATCATTATTCGGGCGAGTACTTTTTAATGTTAAGTTCTAAACCTGCTAATTTATGGTGAATCATGCAGAATGTAGTTTTAGTCACACACTGATGCAGATTCTAAATAGAGTGTACTTATATGAATGTTTTACCATTTTTGATCTCAGTTTTCATTGGGAGGTGTGCTAATGATAGAATCCTTAGAAAAGAGCCATTGGTCTGGGAAAGAATGCTAGGCCGAATAGAAGCAATTTTAGTACGCACTAGTGAAAATATATCACTTTTTTGTCAGAAATAATTGATATAATATTTATTGTTATATATTTAATTAATATATATATTTGATAGCATTAATATTATTTTTTTGTTTGGATATATAGTAAATTAAAGGCATACAATCACTCATGTTACTATTTGATTAGATTCACTTTGGATCATATACATAGGAAGTTTACACAATAGGAGTCAGTTTTTAACGAAAACAAATATCGACATCCTGGTCAATTTAAAAATAATTCATCACATATTTATCAATCATTGTTTCTCAGTAAATCTCTTCCATTTGGTACACTAGTTTGTGGTAATCATATGCCTTTGATTAATAGGATATTTAATTGTATTATATATATATTCGCATGTTAATCTTCAAATTCTAGCATTATCAAATAATCTGTGAATAGTCTACAGTAATAAAATACATTCTTAGATTGAATGCTATAAAAGTGTATAAAAAAAATAAGAAATCAAATTATTTGTAATAAATTGAAACATACTGTTCACCAAAATATTCCCTGCAAAATAAAAACAACTGAATATTCAAGAAATCAGGTGGTAATTACGCTTGTTTCAATTCTGAATTTGCAAATAAATATAATTTCATAAATATACCAAAATAATAAGCAACATAAATCATAATTCTATCTAGCCTAGGTTTGCATAATTAAAACAAATTCTAAAAGCTGTAATATTCATGGTAATTATCGCATTAGTACCCATATTCCAATATTAATACATCTTATAGAGATTATTGTTGGTATGGATCAACAATAGGGACACATTAGTTTAACTGTATATATATTGACATATGGACGTACTACATATAGCCGAGGCATGTATCTATGTATAATACAACCAATAATAGGATTATATGAAGACCAGGACTCAAGAGACTTACTTAGAACCTTTTAAGAGAAACCTAAAACACAATCATTGCTAGGTTATTACCTAAAACACTATCACCACCAGGTTATTACAGTCATGTCCATACGAGGTCAACATTCTGACCACCGTTGCACGACGCTCTTGTAGGCTACAACTATTGTAAGGTCAACACTTCCTATTGTGGCGGGAGCCCAGTTACAACTATCGTAGCGCTACAAGAGCGTCGTGCAACAGGTGCCAGATCAGGACCCTGTTCACAGTAGTTGCAGCTGCCAATGATTGTAAGTCAAATTTTAGGAATGCGCTACAAGTCTAAAGCCATTGAATGAAGCACTGTTATCGCTACAATACTTGAAATATGGCTAGATTCATTAATTAATTAATAGAACTATTGTAGCGAAAAAAGTAATTTGTGCAACCAGACTTACATTTGTATTGTGTCCCGAAAATTTGACGTATATTTAATTGTAGCTACAACTGTTCCATGCAACAGGATCCTATTTGATAATACAGTGATAACAATGATATACTAAGTAGACAAAGTTTGAAAATTTAATAAGAAAAACTTTTCACTCAAAGTGAAATATTTGATCACATAATACATAATGATTAATTATTTACACTGGAAAGTTGTCAATGGTAACCAACAAATTGAGTTATGGGTCAAAAGGAAGACAGGCCGTAGAGCATTAAGCTAACACAAGCTATATTATTGACCAATCTACACCGCGATACCTCTCATGTAATGATAGCCATTTCTGTATTCTCAATATACAGTCAAACCTGGTTGTGTCGATCTATCAAATCTCAAACATCACAATATATTAAAGCATGTTCTCGGTTCCGATCAATTTTTTCCTTAATTATCATTATCCCAACTCTCTTCTCGAATGTCTAAAAGTTATAGAATGGGACCTGGATGTTCAACACAACAAGGTTTGACTGAATTGTGAATATCTGTATCCTTCTGGACATATTGTGAAATATCTGTAGCATTATTAGTGATGACAATCTACCCTGAAAAGAAAAAATGCGTAACATGAAGATTCGTGAATTTAAAGACGATGTATCTACGTACGCTATCTCTTCCTCCAGGGCAGTCTTGAACAGCTTGGTGAGTAGATACTCCTCCCTCTGATTGGCTCCGTAGTTGAACAGCGAGAAGATGACCGCCTCCATGAACTTGGTTGTGCGGCTCTGCGGCATCTCGAAGATGAGCTTGGCGAGGTACGTGGGGTTGGTCTGCAGGAGGTAGAAGAGGTGCTGGTACGCCTCGAGGCGCACGTGGCTCTCCTTGCTGAGCGCCTTGAGACCACGCGAGCTGTAGGATTCGCTGCCCTGGTTAAGCTTGCTGTTCTGCTTGACCACGTCCTGTAGGACCGAGAGACAGGAAGTTGTCAGCGGAACAAATGTGGGACAGAGTAAACTGGTGGGTCACAGAGGAATTGGTAGCAACGAGTGGACCATGGCGAGTGGTCAGGGGATTTGGAGGGGTTGGCTCGCAGATTTGGAGGTAGTGGCTTAGAAAAGGAATGGATGAAGATGTTGGTGAGTGAGTGAATTTGGAGTATTAACCTCTCTGCGGGAATCTTTCACCCATTTGTGACGATGAAGATGTTAGAGATGTATGAATATTTAAAAAGTCGTGAAATAAATTCATAAGTATCAAAAAGAAACTAAATTGAATGTGTCGTGATTATAATTTTGATAAAATGTGATGTTTTATTTCTAATGTGTTTTATTTTAATCAGCCGTGGATAACCTTCGACCTCTGACCTGCAGTGTGATCCTGTTCTTGATGAGAAGACCGATCTTGATGTCCATCTGGTCAAGGTCGTGCTCCAGCTGTTGATTGGACCGGATCTCGGACACCACCTGCTGCCTCAGCTTCTGCAGTTCTGCAAAAACAAGGAGGAGATAACTGTAGTTTGATAAAGGGGAGATAACTATAGTACGACTGGAAATAGACGAGCTGAGAAAGTAGAAAGACAATGGAGTTGTGTCGAAAACAAGTCATGCAGTGGCATCATCAACTGATCTACCAACCACAGGACAGCATGCACACTGTCAAGTACAGCGACACATTGGAATACTGACTGTCAAGAAAGTGGAAATTCCTAAGAGCAGACCGTTAATTAAGCAAATACAATTCTTTAAATGCGTCTTGAAGGGATGTAATAATATAATTCAAGAAAATGTGTTTTTGAAGGGATGTAATTAAGAAAAATAATTCAAAAAAAATTATTTTGAAGGGATATAAAGTTGAATTATTAGGAAAAAGATTTTGGTCAAACTCTGGATTCAACGAAAGGTAAATTTGAAATGCTACCATCACAAGCCAGAACTTGACAGTCGGATGTTTATACTAACCTTCATTTTCTGTCCACGGTAGCCGCAGATTAAACAGGACAAACTAATTACTTGTTTACTACGTGAGAACTAGTTGTCAGTCATGTGTATTTCCTCTTTGCATTACATGTGAGTACGTGAGAAGTATTCAAAATAACATGCATTTTTGTCAGTAAATAATTTACCAATTATTAACAATAGACAATGAACCAAGCTGTAAAATTGTTGTTATATATTAAAAATAGACATTATGAATATAATGATTTATGATAGAAAAAAATAAGGGGTCTTATGACTGTAATCTAGGTTAAAACATCTCTAAATCTCAAGAGGGGAAAACCTTATATACATATGTTTGCTGACAGGAGATAGGATGGATAGTGAAAGGTCTGAGAAGACGACAGTAAAAGTTGGGTCAGGTCATCAATAAGTCATCATGGAAGTATATTTACATATTTATCTGGTTTTCTGAATTATCCCTGAAACTATGCATGTCTACATATGCAATCTCTTTATTTAATAGAATAGATGCTTTACTCATGAATCATTAATAATGTAAAATAATACTGGAATTAAATGCAGTCAACAACCGCAGACCGATGTTTGTATTCTATTGAGTCCATTGATCCGAGGGAAAGCTGGTCGTGCATGTACTCACCAAGTTCCTCTGCATAATCATTGTCGCTGGCGTCCAATAGATGCACAAACTTACGGACGACGGACAGCGAAGGATTATTGTCCATCACTGAAAATAATCAAACAGGTACTGAGATAAAAAATAGCATTAGTAATATGTTAACTTTACGCAAGTCTGTGTAAGCAGAACTAATGAAAATGCAAATAGAATTATGGTACCTCTCTACTCGTTATCATTTTACTGATTTTTCTCAATATACAGTGTGGGAAAATACTGGCTACTACTTTCAATAAAACTTATGATAATGTACTACTTCCCACACAATGGATGTTGTACTACTTTCCTCACTACTTACTGAGAGCTTTATAGTCTTGTCTAGCAAGGTTTGATCTGAAGTAGGCTTGGATCTTCACAACCTTGTCCTCCTGAAATTTCAATATCATAGTTTATATTTGCATTTGATATTATCTATGCCACAGGTAAAGCAATTCAGCACATCTTTTCATATAAATATCATAGTTCAATGAATGAGAAAACACACCATTACTTTCTTCAGAAAATGGAAGATGCTCAGACAACAGACTATAATAGGAGCAGGCACAGCAAGCCGAGTAGGGAAATGTTGTAAAACAACTGGGATAACAATGTATACATTCATTTACTCACATTGTCTTTGAAGAACTTCAATCTGTCCTTGTATTTTGTTCTTTGTTTCCACATTCTATAATATGACTGCAACTGTAAATAATAATAATAATAATAATAATAATATGTGCATATGTAGAGCGCGCCATCCACCGTTACAGTGAAATATTTTTATGAGCAAATAATTCATCCAGTGAATCACTGCCAGCCTAATTATCCTTTAGGCATCACTATAATTCACCCATATACAATGTACTATATAAAAGAAGAATATTAAATATTGGGGGGAAATATATAAAACAAATTTATTGGAAATATACTCTAGAATTAGGAGAAAGCATTTGCTTATTAACTAGATTAATTGATACATAGAATATCTTACTTTAATAGCTGCAGTTTCATTGTCGTTCAAGTAGTCTAGTCTGTCCTTGTATTTCCTCCTCTGCTTACCTCCCCTGTACCAGCTCTGAAAGCACAGAATAATCCAAGTCAAACCACAAACAGTACGACAGCAGTGCAGAATAAATAAATGACAAGTGAAAACATAGATACTTTAACATTGATGTCTTTTGGGTAATGGTATCTCGCACTGGACAGTAAGATTAGAACAACATGTCCGAACTCAAGGTCCTAAGGTTGTGAAACATTTTGAACTTTTGTGAAACATGGTCCCGTTCCGCAGAAAAACCATAACACTATGAGAGTGACAAGCTGTCATCAGTTACATCTCTGGCAGCGCTATAGTGAGACTGAGATCATGGCACTGAGCTCCGTCCTGACCTGGATGGCCACAATGGCCGGCAGCTGCGTCTTCATGAACGTCTGCCTCTCCTTGTACTTCCCTCGCTGCTGGTGCCCACGAACCATCGCCTGGAGGCGAACTATCCGCGGCTCATTGGCCTTGAACAGCAGCTCCCTGTCGTAGTCGGACGTCTTCTCCGATATCACTTTCTGGAAATAAATAAAGGAAAAGTTACAGAAGAATTAATTAGGCGATTAATTAATAGAAGTGACAACAATAATGAAATGCTGAAAATACAGAAACCTTACTTATTCAGGCTGTTAATTAACAAAAATGGTAGTTATAGAATAACATATCATTAAAAAATAAAGAATAAAAGTACGAAAAATATTTGGTAATTATATGTAAAATTTAGGTAGTGTTTTTTAAATAATATTTTTGTAATTTCTTTTTAATTGGAATATAGAGCAGCTTTCCATATTATTATACTTATATTATTGTTTGTCAGTTTAGGGCAAGGGAATCACACAACATCTGTAGCACTGAATGTTGCAGTAAACCTGCGAGCATTGGCTAGTACTGACAAACCAAGGATTAGGTTGTGCAATCGCAATGTAAAATTAATTGTTATTCCACCTATGTCTATTGGTATGGTAAAAATGGCCTGTTGTCATGATGATAGTCAGAGTTATCTCACCTGTATTTCCTCCTTGGTCAGCAGACTGTGGTCCTTGGCGACTCCGTCCTGTCTGAACCACGAGTACTCTCCCGTGTGGACGTTGTAGAAAAACTTGTGACCGTCTCGCGTCCGGTTCATGATCCAACCAGTGCCACATTCACCTGACACAAAGGAAGAACTCTCGTACACCACGCAATGCATACATTGCCAACCATAGTGCCAAGGACAGCGCTCGTAGTGTGCATGATCATGCCACCAAACATTATGCCACGTTTTCAGGTAAAATAATACTCTTCGAATGACATGGACCAAACGTTTATTAATAATTGTGAAAACATGTACTGCTTATACTTTATATTATTATTATTACTTTTTACTTTATACTTTATATTATTATTATTACTTTTTACTTTATACTTTATATTATTAGAATCATTTATCATTTCCATAAATATTATTAAAACATTTTAACGAAATTGGAAATGTAAATATTTTTGTAGGATTTCATTGAAGCCTCCAACTTCCAAGCATTAGACAATACTGCACGTGTTCAAGTCTGTCCTTCCACTAACCCGCAGTCTTCTTTTCTTCCAGCAGAGTGTTCAGACTTTCTGCGTACGTAGACACGCAATCTGGCGTCACATTGTGTATACCGACATCGGAGTTGAGAAGGGAGGTAAGCAGATTCTTCTGATCCCCGGACGTGATCTCATCGTTGATAGCCTTCACCCCGACAGATACTGAAACAAAATGTCACCTCCTTGAATTATTTTATTTTAGTTTACATTTAGCATTAGAGCTATTCAATTTGAAATCTCCAAGAAAGTATGCAGTAGACAAAATGTCACCTCTTCGAATTATTTTTTACATTTAGCAGAGCAATTCAACTTGAAATCTCTGAGAAAGTGAGAGCATAAGCAAAAGATACTTAAACAAAATGTCAACTCTTTGAATTATTTTACATTTAGCGTTAGAGATATTCAGTTTGAAATCTCTATGAAAATGGGAGCATATGTAACCAGAGATGCCCTAACGAGTTGTGTCTGTGGCTAATCCAGCAGAGATAGGGTTAACAGCATCAGTGGCAGTGACATACGTTTGATTCCATGCTCGGCGTCCTTGTTTGCCGACTCCACACACAGTTGAATCTCCTCCAGCCAGAGCTCAGCATCCTCGTCCTTAGTCGCCTGTCAAAATATTCCACGTATTAATCTCCAAACATTCCCATACATATTCTCTTAGCAATTCATTATCTTAATAAAATTAATGAGAATTCTGTGTTTGAATGGAAGCTGTACACAGCCTATCAACGGTATCAGCCAAAACACCCTTTAGCTACAGAGGAAGGCAGTATAACAGTCGATAACAGTATGCACATTTGGATCTGTCGCATACGTTTGTTGATGGCTATTACTGACTTCCTCTGTAGTTAAGAGGCGACTTTAATAGATAGCAAAATAGTAAACAGGGCATCTTCTAGCTACAGAACTTCAGCTACTTGTAACAGCAACTGGCATCAGTGGGAGCAATCGAAATTTGTACTCGACTTTTTTCTCTATGAGAACAAGGACAAATACCTACACCTATGACATATTTCAGTACACTGGGCTATTTCCTCACCTCGGCCTTTTTCTGTTTCTCCTTGGTGAGAAGGAGCTGATACTGGTACGCCTGTTTAGGGTCGATGCCGTGGAGTTTAGCAGACGGCATCTGCAGAGCTTCCAGGGTCAACTCGGGGTCACCCTTGCTGATCGCATCGTTGATTTTGGTGATAGCGATAATCCCTGGAATCATGAATATTCTCACAATAGTTAAAATATTGATTGATTTAATGAGTGAGTGAGTGAATATGGAGTTTAATGTTGCTGCAGGATCTTTCACCCATTTGCGATGAATATGTCATCTATATAGAATGGTTGCCCAATAGTTCTATCACTCCAAATAATATGTGTAGGGCTGTAGAGAACTCTTCCAACCCAGGGCACCGCGGGGGAACTTGAGATCGCGTACGAAGAGAGACAACTCACGCTGGTGTTCCTCCTCCACCTGTCTATGGACGGTCTCCACGCACGTCGAGATCTCGTGGTGGGTGAGCAGGTCGCAGGGACTCTGTAAAACAAGAGTCACAGTGAGAAGCGGTGTTACTACACTGTACCACCCTCTGGCACGGGCCATTTCTCGCAACGCTAAAAGGTATCCTAAGGACTAGTAGAAATTCATAACATTTGTTATTTGTATCACTATTCGGGCTAGTAAGTTTTAAAGTTAGTTTCTATCGCTGGGCATGACAGAATCACTAGGGTATCATTTCTCAAAGCTCACGTGCCATGCTCAAAAACTCAGCTTTTATGCTGTATGAAATCGTAATCTCGGGGCCATAGCGCTCTCGTAAGTGCCAAGGTGCCATGCCTAAGAGATCGCTATGAGAGTGCTTATTATATGGTCTCGTAGTAGATACGAGAGCTTCCAGAAACGATACACAGAACATTTACGTAGACTTCCTTCAGCAGCCTTGTGCTTTAACAGTAATAATTCAGAGCAAAACCATGTTCTATTACAAAATATAACATGGAAGAACATACTTTATTTCTTTAAATATTTTTTTTATTTTTAACCATTTTAACCAATAATTTTTTATTTTTAACCATTTTAACCATTTCTTGAAATGAAAACTGTAGATGAGAATGTATTGCTGGTATAAATACATATGGTATTGTGATTAAAATAGCTTCATGGTACATAAATACCGTGACAGCTGTTAATTATTTCCGCAACATCAAAGTAAGTGGCATATCAATAATTAACATATTTTCCCAAATCGCACTGATAGTTATCCCCCCTTACCCCAGCCTTGGTCTGCTTCTGAGCTGTCAACGATACGATGTATTTCTCCTCGTTCTGCTCGTCGACTTCTGGCAGATGTGCGTTTGGCTGACAGAGGGCGCTGTATGTGTTCTCAGGACTTCCTGTGTCCACAGCCTCGTTGATCATCGCCACCGCCGTCAGCACTGCAACAGCACGTTTAAGTTTGATAAATGATAACACGAGGCTAACTTCCTGTAGATGAATTCACTACAGTGGCTACCATGTCCAGTCCATATAGAATTTTAAGTAAAGGTCCGAGTACTCGAATTCGGTCTAGGTGCCTGCAGTAAATCTGAGGGCTGGTGGGTTAATTGAAAACTAATACCGAGAGCGTCAGCAATATATATACAGACAGTTACCCTTGTTGTTTTCCCTTACCTGTAACTGCAGACGAGAGTTCATCGTGGTCCAAATCAGCCTGGAAATGAAACCAGAAGTAATTAGTTTACATAGAATTACTTTAACTTCTACTATGACAAAGTACATATAGTGCTGCAGCAATCCCAGCTTTTCTGCCGACAACCCAAACCGGAAAAATAATAAACAACACTATATACCAAATTGTTCAGTAGGATGTCAGGAATTAGGAAATGCGTGTTGCCAGACGTGATATCAATTACGACC
>JAUTBZ010188757.1:0-22351 GCA_032361785.1 Lepetodrilus galriftensis | reverse complement strand
CCATAGCACTCTCTTTGCCGATAGCTAATACATTGCTAAGAGAGTGCTATGGTCCTTTAGCGGCTAAGAGAGCTTCCTGAAACGATACCCTGTATACTATGCTACGTCGTGCCTACAGTTGTGAATACAGTAAACTAAATCAATCAAGGCTTATAGGAAGAAATGTTATGTGGACAAATATGGAATCGATCTCAATTACGGTGTGTTGCAACATTGTGCAAGGTATGAGTTGAGCAGGTGCATGCTCGCTAGTATAATCAATTTTTGAATAATATGATCACGCACATCTGTGCCTTCATAAATTATGCATTTATAAGGCCCGTAGTCATCTAATGGGATGATGTCATGTAACTGGAAAGTTTGTACGATGTGGCATTTCATGATCCTGTCCTATTGGACTTTCCTAAAATGTCCAGAGTGTCTGGGTACATACGACAAATGACTGCAAGAAAGATCAGGGGGCTTATTCTCGAAACATTTTTACGGAGTTTTTAATCTAAGAACACTTCGTAGCCAAGCTATAAGAATCGTTAGGAACTGTTCTTAAGCTAAGAACGTTTCTAGAATAGTCCCCCTGTATTCCTACATTGTGCTTTTGATTTGAATCTATACAAAAGGTATTGGCAGAATGAGCATTATTTAATCCCAACTCTGTTTCTCCCGATTTAATCATCAACAGAATTTACAACAGACATGTATTCGTTGTCGATATGTGATTTTATTGCAACTAATCGATCAGAGTGACCGATCACGACAGCAACTGGATGGACACTATACAGAGTGAGAATTACAACACCGCTAGGTTCTATCGCCACAGGACACTTACAGCGACACGCATACCCAGCCAGAGACCGCGTATACAGATCTGTATACAGTCTCTGACCAAGCAGAGTATTCAGACTCTCTTAGATACCTCCGCCTCCATTCCTTCTTATCTGCATGCCATTGGTTGCAGGAACCTAGATAGCATTCAACGTTTGACCAATAGGAAGCCTGGGAAACACTTATATAGGCATGCGCAGATAACAAATGGCATCCAATACATGTATTTCTAGGTACCGTGCTGTCGTTCAATCAACATTAGTGTGAGTCTCGTGTACACTCATTACATTCAAAAGGATTCAATCTGTAGATAGGCTTTCCTGTTCAATATCCGCGAGTATCCTGTGGTCAAACTCCATGTGTATTTGTAGAGTAATAACACTTAACTAGGATCATAAAAAGAAATACACTATAGATAAAAAGTAATGTTTTCTTCCTAGGACTACATATACACACAGCACGAGAACAACGTCTATTTTACAAGTGGAACCAGTTATCCCTCTAACGAGGTAATTATGCTAGTGTTGTCTACATCTCGAGACTGTTCGCGTGGTTCTGGAGATATGTAAGACCCCTGTTACATACCTCCGATTCACAACAGAACAGCGCCATTGTTGCGTTGGGTGGGTGGCAACAAGTCTCGGTGCATGCGTTATTACGTGACTTACGTATAACATTTACAATTTTCCATAGGAATTTCCGTGAATGACTTAGGTTTTTTTCTCAAAATGTTTGGTATTGAAATAACTTTTGAAATATATGTTCAAATAATATGACCATCTAGATTGTGAGAATATCGAAACATTCAATTAAAGATATATGGTTCAAATATCGAATATGCGTACTGTTTCAACAGCCATTGGTCTCTTACGAGAAATGTGCTGTGTACTATAGTATCAGATATTTCTGTGGCCAAGGAAGAATGGTACGTTCACCCAACGCAGTAACAGCTTGAAGATGAAATCTGGGACAGTACACGAGACAAACTATTGGAATCAAGTAAGGCTACAATTCTATGACGTGAAAGAGTCTCGGGATGGCAGGGTATGATCTAGCATGGACAGTAGACACTACACGACATGTCAACAGGTCAAAGACCTTCAAACTGCCACGGCTGGCGTCATAAAATATCTGAAACAGTGAAAGTGTCTACCACTTTTGTCTCAGTATGTAACATGTGATAACAATGTCTAAGTTTACACTAGTAGCCAACATGCACATCAGACAACTTTTTGAGTAACGTGGCAGGCTCCCAGTGACGTCATTTCCGGTCTGTCATGATAACAACTAGAACAGACATGCAAAGTGATTCTATATTGAGTACAATTTAAAACACCCATACTATTCGATAAGTCAGATTGGTGCTTATTTTTGCTGTTGCATTATGGGAAGAGCAGGAAATGACGTCACACGGTCGTAGGCACCGCCAGATCGCCGTATCGTATCACGTTACATTTACTCTATGTACACTGGAAAGGTAAAGGAAATACAACGTAATTGATGTCCGTCATGTATAAACAACAAACACAAATAACAAAAGTAACCAACAACAAGTTCGTGTTTCCGTAACCAAACATTACTGTATAACCAGCATTGAGTAATGCTTATTTAGCAATAGGGTAACGTATCACATGCTCTACCTCCTGAGAAACATCACTACAAATGATACGGACAATATAGGTACACAGTACAGAGTACTCCTGTGAAAGGAGTGTCTGCATAGAATACTTCTTACTCGACGTAATATTCCTACGCCACGCGCATGAAGAGGGTCCTACGACCAGAGCTTGTTACTTCGACCCAAATCTTCAGATGTCCACGAGTGACGTGGTCATTACGTGCTACCTCCATAATAGCTGTGATATTATAACTGAACATTGAACCGAAGTAGTAAGCCGTGACGTCATTAGAGTGGCATGGATTCCTCATGGCCAGATTAAGCAGGTTCTTGTCCACGTATATTGGACGTACACGTGTGGGGTGTAGGGATGGTGTGGGGAGAAGGGTGGGGTGGGGTGGGGTGGGGATATGGTGCGCTAATGGAGATGGAGACTGGTGATTGGCATGTACTAAATAGTATGTCAATCGTAGACGGGTTTGTTGAAATTGTGTAACTAACTGTTATAGCGCCTGAAATTGCATCCCTGGTCGATTGTGCTGACCTTGGTGTTTGCTATGCGAATAGGTCAGGCATACCTATACAAGGGTAGGCCTTCAAGCACAGGGTTTGCATATGCTAATATAAATATCAATACACAATGTAAAGCCATAGCGGAATAATGACTTCCTGTAAGAGGAGAATTTATTGATTTGTATTAGAAAATTGAGGTCAAATTCATCATTTGATTTCATGTGAATTACCTTTCCTAAGGATTGATAAGAACATTATCGTTTGCCAATTAATAAAAATGTTCGTGTCGTCATTTTGATACATTGTTGGTGATAGACTAGCAAGCTGAAGTTGGGGTATATAGGGCAGGGATATCTGGATCAGGATTGGGGCAATGCGGACGGGGATGTAGTGATATGGTGATACTTATCACAACCAGAACATTCGAATAGACTTACACGGAAGTAATCAGCAGGATTACATTCCTACTCTACAATTCCATACCGGAACTGTTCTATTTTAAAACCATTACTTCAATGAATGACACTGGTTTTGATAGAGTGAAGGTCATTCTTCAGGGTGGTATTTCAAACTAATGGTATCGAATGGGTTATCTTCTTCTAGCCTTGCGTACTCTTCAGTTAGTGAACGTGGCAAAATGTGAAGATTATATCAAATATACTCATCTTACTATTATGCATAATGTTCTTACAGACCAGACACGCATTATGTTCTAGTGAGAGTTGTCATCAACACATCTCGACAGATCTATATCAACCAGCAAGTTCATTTGATTATATAACTGTAACATAGCTGTAACATAGCTGTAACATAACTGTAACATATCATTGTTCATACAGTTCATCCATTCTCCAAGCATATGCAATCTGTTGTCACGTGCTCTTCTGTACACTGAACTGTGATTGGTTGATTCCTTCCCGTAATGTTATTGATGTTATCACCGACGTCCATGCCTTTCACTTGGTATCTGATGGCTCCTCTTGTATGGAAGCATGGGATCCTAATGGCGATGTTGTAACCTATCTGAGCTTGGAAGAGAGGCCGTGATATTTACATACCGGTATATGACACACCGAGCACATCACTTTGACACAGGAGAAGTTAGTTATTCCTTGTCTCCACTGGACAGAATACCCCCCACGTCGCACAACTAGCATTCCATCATACACGTTATCCTTCAACTTGTGTTATAGTTCCGCGCCGTGACCGGTTATATTCTCTTGTACAACCGGCATAGTCATTCATCAAACAATATATGCCCAAGTCCATGGGAAATGGTTAATGATGTACAACAACAGATTATCTCCTACACGTTCACAGGGGATTGAATGTCGTCTCCGTCATGTCTGATCATGCCTATATATAGATTCGATAAAATGCATAAAAACAAGTGATTGTCATGACTTGTTTTGTGAATAGTCCACATTGGATCCATTGACTCGTGGTCACGTGATGATCATCATAGTATGTTATATAATGTTCACATTAAAATTTGACAAGTTAAGGAAAGACAACTTGGCGTTCTCGTGCTATTGGTTCCATCCTTTTGTACTGTTCCATGTTAGGTTCACCCAGTGGAATGTCCCGAGTTCCAGTTCCGAAGTCTGCCGAAAATCCCCAATGTCATTAACGACAGAACATCTCATGGATTGACCCCGAGCCTACCTCGAGACACATGGGTCCATCGGATAGGATGTCCTTGAGATGCGTCCCCGAAGAACTGACACCAATGAAGCATGACCTAATCTTAATGTCCTATACTGACACGATGTCCTATAATGTCCTATAATGCCCTATAATGCCCTATGTTGATGCAATCAGCTCTAGAGGCAGAATGATCCCGACGACACGGAGTAAGTAATGAGGAAGCATCTATCAGAACGACTCGTGGCGCCTGCCTCGTGACACATGACGAGAAGACACGAGATGTACACATCAACAATTATTAAGGGAGATCACTCTGAACTGAGCATGCTGATTTGAGCTTGAATCTACATGAGGCAACACATTCTTTAGGAATCTACTAATAGTGCAATGATAACGAACCTTGTAACAAAATCTGGTTCATGCTAAAACACAAAGCAAGCTCTAGACGTTAGACTATTGCTAGCAGTGATGCGCACCTCACCGAGCGCTTCCGCCGCTCCTCATGCCCGTACTGGCTTCTTCCTTAACGTTTAAAGTTAGTTTAGAAATAATGTTTACAATACCCATTTGCCTTTCAATACTACAAACTAAACCACTGAACATTTGATACAACGCGTCTGCTATATAACGTGTATTATATATATATATAGTATACGCCGTGTTGTACGACACTTATCTTTTTACATTACAACTGTTCAATAATAAATCAGCATATCCATGCTTCAAAAAATACTCTGCATCCCTGAGCCAATGTTCATTAACCATTCGAAGTCGTTCACAAATTTAACATACGTTAAACACAGCAATAACTGCATCACCGCTCCAATCTATCTCTGCCATAAGACTCCTACAGTAAGACTTGCTATCTGTTATGCTTGGCTTTGGAAACAACACAACAACGTTCTATCTTTCGATACGATATTGACCCTCCCTCTTCAGCTTCTATATTTGGTATGAATTATTTGTTCAAGCATGCTCTAGAAGTAGATTTATATCAGTCACATATATATATATACCTAAAGAAATAAGTTCTTCTTGAAGATAAATTCTTTACTTTCATTCCAACACATTATTTTGCATTTACATAAATTATAAGGTATCAACGTATTTCCTATCGTTATTAAGGTATTAAATATGCTTAGTTATGAAATATGTCATTAAATCCAAGACTCGGAGCACAGTAGAATGTGAGGCATGTCACGTGACCAAGCAGCGACGTACTACCGCGTGATTCCACGTGACCTTGACAAAGCTTTATGGTGGCGTGAGAGAGAATCTTGAAATTGTAATTCATGACATATTGTGACGTACTGCAAAGCATGCGATGATAGCGTCCTATATCTGTACTATGTTTGCTAAAGTTGAGTCACATTCATGTGTTGTTAGATGCCAACACAGCCCTGGATGTAACGTGGAATCCATATTGGTTTCTTCTGTGTGGCCTTCACCTTGTACACAGAATGTAGGTCACTGCCTCATCCGCGTAACCACTGAAGGATTCTGGGAGTATAATACGTTGCTATGGCGACAAGCAGCGCGGCCTGGGGGTGAGGTATCGTCATGGTTCCCTGATTACACATGTCTGTGTCGCAGTGGCAGTAGTTGAAGTTCACGTTCTTGGTTCCGATCCTCTGCAGGCAGCCTATGTCTCCTAGCGAGGCACACTGACGAATTATCCTATCGTCTTCTTTAACTGAAATAAGAAAATATCAAAATGTATTCTTGGATACAATAGTAACAATAATAATAACAATAACAATAGCAATAATAATAATAATAATAATAAGTAATGTATATGGCGCCCATAATCTAGACTACCTGCAGTCAAACATAGGCTAATGTTATACATTCGCCAAATCTGATTGGACTTCTGTGATCATGCAATATACTGTAATGGACAATTGAGGACTATTCAGTTGTTGCACACTTACATTTTTGAACCATCTTTCTGCACATTGTATATGTCTTGTTCCCCGCCAGGTCATCGCATTTCTGTGCATACAAGTAGTGTGTCTCCTCCGGCAAGTTCCGGCAGTCATCGCCGTGGAGGAACGAGTTGCAGATGAAACACTCAATTGCTAATCCTGCCAACATAAGAAACAATAACAGTCTTAGTAACGTGCATCGGTCTAGCGAGTCTAGTGATGTATAATACGACCACGAGACGAGGTACGTATAGGAACTAATATCCCGCTCCATTAACCAATCAGAATTCGATATTCTACATACAGGATCGTCCACGAAAGTAGGCTAGTTCGTATCTGATCAGAAAACGAGGTCCATGCAGACAATATTTGAGATACAAACATATTGTTTCTAAGTACTCGCAGGTTTACTGCAACAATCAGCGCCACGGATGTTGGGAGTTTCCTCCTGCCGTAAATTGACCAGCCGTGATATAAGTGAACTAAGCTTGAAAGTACAAACTACTAACTTACATGCTCGTTGATCAAGAACTGTGTTGGTATTGATAAACTGCTACATTAACCCTCTCAATGCTGAGGGTAACCTGATATGCCCAAAGAACAGTGCCTGTGCCTAATCCAGCAGGGCGAGGGTTAAATCAGGAAGGATTACTTTAAGAAAATACTTTCCCCTCTGAATTACTGCAATTCTCCATAGTTTCCTACAGGCGAACATTCGGAATCTGTTGATGATGTAGAGCTGACGAGTAGTCAAGGAAAGTCGGAAACAAGATCGTATCACTCTTGTATTATAGCGAAGAACTGCATTTGCTAACAGTGGAATCAAGCCTTTGGAATTCAAGGATAAGCTACGTTCTTGTTTCACCAGAATCCAAATATGTCATACGTTGTAGTTTCACAAGAGACTCATAGGGCCTACTTGTCAACAGTAAGTAGTAATGTAGGTCCTGTCTTGAAAAAAGTGCAACACGCCTTTGTGTACGATAGAATTCAGTCAGTATGTTAAAAGTTTCATTTCACATATTCTCGTGATAAAACCATCAGACCATATTGCACATTGCATCTGATAAGGAGATATACTAGTATATCATTCACGGCTTTGCTATGGCACTGATGTTGTATATATATATATCAAGACAGACGCGTTAGAACCAGTAGGCTTTGCCATTGACCCCGTTCTAGCTTCCAAATAGATCACTAGAACTAGAACTAGAATATATGAACTCTTATAGCATTATGTAACTGTATGCATCTCATAGTAAAGAAATGGCGATGTTTCTAAGAGTTGTTACGCTTGCCAACATGGTGATAGTAATTCATACAGGAACAAACACCAGACATAATTTCTAGTAAAACTAGTAGTACACCCTGCATAATCGAAGATCTTTATAGTTAGCGGTTCAACATTACATTTCTAATTACAACATCAAGTTGAAGGTTGTTTGATAAGGTCGTGACTTACTACATTACTTTCACTCGTGAAAGATAATCGGTAATCTCTCGTACCTTGTGGGTTATTGTCTATATCTACTATACATACATTTACACAATCATTATGTTGGATAAATACGTCGTTTGACCCGCTGTCGCTTAAGCTTTGCATAAATTATAATCTTTAGGTGCATCTTATGCGAACATTGGAATACTTCTAGTGTCAAGTTCAATATTTCAACGAGAGACCAATCTGATCAATATACACACCACTAATCAATTAAACTAATAACAAGGCAAACATCGGTTTGTATAGACACACATGGACACACGACCAAGTGCATTAAAAGCGTCTATCTGGGGAACAGCGTGGAAAGGTCATCACCTAACTATGTTTGGCTAAGCGTGAGTGGGAATTGCAAGGTGGTCCAAACATACCCCTGAGATTGAGCCTAGTGTCCACCAGCTCCGAGCACGGCCCGGGAGATGAGGAACTCGTTCAGCGTTGTGTGAATGTCGGTCGAGGGGACACGCGATAGAGAATTCATTAGATTAATATCATAACACAGCCTAGCAACAGCATGAGTAGCCGATGCCGATAAGGCCGTGACCATAGCCGGTATCTGGAGATCAGACATCGTCGGTCTTCAGCGGTCTGATGACTACCGTATTCGATGACTGATGAGTAGCCATGAAGATAATTATGATTGTGTGTACATAGCTGTGTGTATATATACACAAATACACGTACGCTGCATGTCTAGGAACTATTACATCAACGTATTGTATATTACACACAACTATCATCTCAATGGGATACCTTTGAATTATAGAAATCCTAACCGACGGAATCATTGGCGTGTTGCTAGTCAGGGTCCACGCATGACTAAGATCACAGTCATTATTGACTATTATTACAGTGTGTAATTCTGGACCTGAAATTATTAAACGTTTGAAGTAAAATTTCATGCTCAGCCCAAACGTTTTGTTTACCAATCCTCGTATAAATTTTGAGGTTTAGCAAGAAATCGAACTCAAAAAGGTTTCGCAATCTCGGAGCCTGATCAAACGCTCTATTGACATCTCATCTGAACCATTGCACAAATCTCTGCGTCCTTTGCTGGTATTCGACCTTGGGTTTACATTCGTGTCTCTAGGTCACCATGTCTATCCAGAAATATCTCCGCGGTGAATTGCTTACAAATTAATGAACGGCAGGTATATATACACACGTACAAGAGAGATCGATACAGAAGAACTGCGCTTTCAACTGCCGAGAGTAATCCTAGCTCTACGTAGACTAGTGATAGTGATCAAATAATTGACACAAAGCTAGAACAACAACGATATCAAAAATCGATTAAGTCAGTTTACGTTTTAGTATTAAATCAATACATAGATGTTGTCTGGTGAGTTGTGCGGAGTCTACCACTGCTAATATTGGACACGCGTTGAATGCAGCACAGCAATGAGAATTCATGTTGCTGAATTGATGTTCTCAGAGCTAACATAGAGATGGTGCTAGCCTCTTTGTTGTGTCAGGTTATACTACCAGTGTGTTCACAAAAATGAATTAAACTTAAATCCATATTATAAGGATTGTTGTGAAAGTGCAATGTGGGGTTCCTGGAGTGTAAAGCAACATGGATGCTGCCTCGATCAATCCACCTGTTAGATAGCATTATATGTTGGGACACGAACCGGAACAACGTCAATGCATATATTAATAAGATCAATGACAAGACATGTGGATAACTCCGCAACATGAACTCAGTAAGAGCTATCTCAGGTTTTGTCGCATGGAGCCTTCTGCCACTCTCACAGAATCGCATTACTGCATCTCTGGGTTACTGGGACGTTAGTAGATTGCAGCTGCGGGTAATCGGTTAACAGCAATCTCCTTGGGGTAATACTGTAACCGAGTTCACGATCGGAGGTTAGGTCGGAGTAGCAAGGGAGAGGTGGAATGGGATGGAACAGCTAGTACAAGGATAGTTAGCTTCAAGTATATTTTAAATGGACCACCCATATGCAGAACTGAGTTACCCAGTTTGGTACGCACACACGTCAGAACACCGCTACATGCACACACATTAAATTATTACATTTTTAAATGTATTAAAATGTTCTTCAATGTCCATGAGAAGAAGCATAGTACATGGATCAAGGTACAAGATCAGGCTTGGACTCAAGTTTTACATCCAGATAAAACATATCGCATAATTAGAATATATTTAATGTGATAATACTAGCTGTCTCATACTTTGTCAATAAACTTCAGAAATTCATATATATATTGAAATAAAGCATTCATGTATATTGATAACGAGAAGCAAGGTGAAGGACAGATGTTCATAGACAGTGACATGGAACAACACACGACGCGATGCAACACAAACGCTTGCAATGCCTGTATACATGTACATGTGTAAGGATGGGTTGTATTCCAGGAGCGTCTGCTGTGCTGCTATTTCCCATGGAAAGGTATTCCCAGTAAGTAGATCAGCGAGGGGCTTCGGATAGCCGGACATGGCTATTGATTATCTGCTGAACATCAAACAGTGAGTTCTGCTGAATTATGTATCACGTGATCGAAACATCGAGAGCCCCGATCAGTTCATCTAAGTGGAGTAACCTGACGCGACTTCTCGCTACTTCTCACCACCAGTCACGTGATGTTCGGGACGCCATTGTGACGGCACCTTCTGAAAATGTTCAACGGGCACGTCCGACTTAAACCCGCGGACTTGGCAGACGGCGATTCTCATGCGTAGGCAGGGGAAGACGTCACAATCACAATAGTTGAGCGACCCTACAATTCATTATTGACTTACCGATGATTAAACTACATAACTGACACTCACTCAATACCAACAGAGACGTTTCCGTGTGTAGACGTTACCCGACATATAACGTTACCATACCAGAATATTACGCTGACAGTGACGCATACTCGCGATCTATATGCAAGCGATGGAACAGTGTAAAACTTTAATATCACCATTCGAAAAATTGTCCAAATATTGTTCATCCACAAGCCGTATTTCTAACGGTACTAAAATAAAACGACTCTCTGGATCAATAGGATTGCAGTACACGTTGCATACATCCTGTACACCCCGACATAGCCTTGCTCATAGCTCACGTGGATAGACATACCAAGTCTCGTACTCATATCAGCATCAATGATCCCCGCCTAGACGACGACAGCGTCGACATCTTTATAGTTTGAACATAAATACCACCAGCTGGATTTGATAAACTAATTTTAGAAAAATATATTTGCGGCAACTGTACATACAACTTGACGATAGTATGTCTACTATTGGCAATAAATAGGCAGCATGCTTGCCATGTCTTAATAGTCGGAGTATGGGCTTGGTTAGGCTGAATGCGGTTTTACAAGTGAGTGATGTCTTTAGTTACATTCTAATATGTTAGTAAATGTAAATGTACATACTATCATAATATATCTAGATACATGACTTAAGTAAAGAGCCCCAAGTATGAAGAACTTATTTCTACTACTATATCCTACTGAGAACCATGTGGCCTATGGAAGTTCGGTATTTACCTACGGAAGACAACTCTCATTAGTCTTAATTAGATGAGTTAATCACACTAGCTTCAGTGTTGAAATTGGGACCAGGCGATAAGAATTTGGTAAACACTGCCAACCTATTTCTGTTTTCGTGAAGATAAACAGCACGTCTATTTTTTTCCTATGTGTGCGTCCGTATCTACATGTGAGTGCGTGTCAGTTGGAAATGCATGTATGTGTATAAGCGTGCGCACTAGCGTGATGGATGTGATAAGAGTGAGGGTTGTGTATTCTAGCTGTCCACCCATAAACCATCCGCACCACATCCACATCACATCCGCACCACATCCACATCACACCCTAACTAGATGAGCCTATGGATATGGATACTCGGTCTTTCAGAACGCACATACCAATATCTGAACTACATGTTCCCAATTTCAAATTCAATATGTGGGCATGCCATATACATATTTACTGGGACCGTTAATAATTAAAATATAAAATACCATAAAATGCCATAAAATGCCATAAAATGCCATGCCCGTCAGTACAAAGACATCACAGTGCACGGAGACAATGGAATGTCTCCTCGTCAAGACCCTCGCTTGACTTGCAGACAAGAACGAGGTAGTAATTTCGATTTCTTTTTTACTTTCGTTTTATTGACTCCTCACACCGGCGTATTGATTCCTTCCAAAAAGTATCGAGTGTGGAGTTCCATAAATAACACGTGACATTATCAGAACGTCCTACACGCTCCCGCGTTCCAGCACTTCCACGGATTCTGACAATCTAAATCCTATATTGAATTCGACTTTAAGTTATCACTGCGTCCACACTCACTAATTAACGTGGGAATATAATTCCAATGAAAACAACTGTATCTATTTGAAGTAAGTATCATGGAATAATCAATACGGTTGGCGATTCTCTTCAGTAGTCATGCAAATAATTCAACACTGCAATCAAAGTTAAAGTTAGCGAGCCTCTGCTGGACCTGAGCTACTGGGGCAGAAGTATCG
Organism: Lepetodrilus galriftensis; assembly: GCA_032361785.1. Classification (NCBI taxonomy): domain Eukaryota; kingdom Metazoa; phylum Mollusca; class Gastropoda; order Lepetellida; family Lepetodrilidae; genus Lepetodrilus; species Lepetodrilus galriftensis. The sequence goes on along the minus strand of JAUTBZ010188757.1, from coordinate 9,829 downwards.
TGATGACTGTGGCTTGGCTTCATCTCATATTTATACAGCATCCATGACGTCTGCAAGTGGAGAATTTTTATCTTATTTGGCGTAAGAATAGTCGGTACAGCGATACAAGAGGACTGTTATTACAATGCTGCTTCCCTTCCGTAATGCCTAAAGCACCCAACATATCATGCAATTCATTTAAATAAAGCCATGCTTGTTGACGTTGATTTACAGACATGGCATCGTTATAATGTATCGAACACGGTTTTAATTAGAATCACGAGCCATTAAAGTACAAGAAAAAGTGTTGTCCAACATTATTATTTGTATACATGTATATGAAATGTATTAACATCTTTATGGAATCATACGTTTTCATATATGGAATCATACGGCTGGTAACATAAAGTATACGTCTTTCAATAGGATATTTCATCGCTGAAGGGTTTTCGAAAATTCCAGATGTTATACTGGATAAAGTGTGTTTATAAGATAGTGTCTGGCCTTTATGAAGTAAGGAGTGTTTTTCTCCCCTAACGTTCAAACCAGAAACTTCAGGTGCACATACTTATAAGAGATTTAACGGTTCCGCTTACACAGGTCACAAAGAAATGCCAGCAACTGTGTCAGTAATGCAGCTATTTCCGAGATGGCGCTAGCGCTTATTCCACCGGGAGTAAACACACTAAGTAACTAATATTTCGCCACAAGTAGACTTGGAGTTTGAAGTGGAGTTGGCAGCAACAGACTCCATTCATTATTAAGACTTGAATTTTAGCCATTCCAGCATACGTCAAGGTTTGTATGTGGGCACACAGTTATGGAAGACACTGTTGAGCTGATTACCAGGTACTCGATGTTAATAGGTGTGTTAGCAGCAGGGAACTCCTTGAGACGATTATCATGTAGTCGCCATGGTGGGTATTCCATAATAACGTTTATGTTGTTTCGTTTATCGCTTCATTTCAAAGGAAAATATATATAAGCTATTTAGTTAGTCTTTGTTACATAGTGTACGAGAAGTAAATTGATAATAAACTAGTTTGTTAAGTTGACGACAGAAATATATACTGAGAATATTTATTAGTGAGATGGTAAAGACTGCACCAAATATATTACACCAACGTTGTCACCATCCTCGAAATCTAGGCCATTATGACGGAAGATAAGTTTGTCTATACTGGCCGGCGTTTCGAGGATGCGTTGCCACGCAGTCATACATTGAGTCCATCCATGCCAATGATCCTATCACGTCTACATAGGCAGAGATTGTAATTACCACAGCCGTATCGTGGCAATGGTCCGCCTAATGAATTATTCGTATCATCGACATCAATTCCCACCCACATACCCCACTGTGTGCCTCGACAACACCCCAACCCATTCACACGTCTATATGCATTGCTAGCACTCCTAACCCTAGTCTGTGTCACACCTTGTTCTCATCCAAATACTCCTATTCAAAATAATTCCCTACACCAGTTAAGCAAGTCTAAATTACTGGAGAACAAGGGTAAAGCATTTCAGGGGTTTCTTTTATATACATATAATATCAATCGTTATAAGTTATATATTATTGATTGACTTTAACCCTCTGTGACTATGGATAGTCTAACCTAACCCGCACATAACCTCTGTCGCCTCTCCAATACTCAGTGTTGTCCGGCCAGTACTCAGTGTTGTCCAGTACTCTGTGTTGTCCATGCTCAGTGTTGTCCCATTCTATTGTGAATAAAATATGTTTAAACTTAACTAAACTCCAGCTTCATGCCTCGCGCCGTTATAACAAGCTGCGTCAGCATTTCCCATGCACCGACAAACCGGATGACCGGGTATGTCCTATTCACATAAATGTACGGCTGCTTTGCGCACTACCGGTACCACCTCTCATCCACAGTCCACCAGTAACACACAGATTGCCCACACGCCACTGTCATGCATTACCTGACTGTATGTCTATAATAACTACACACAACACACACTCACGCAAATGCACTTCACACTTTACACATGATTGTTATTATCATTGTCAATCACGTACTCACACACTTCCACGGTCATGTCTCACGCCCCTCGTTACGCCCACCTTATGTCCCACCATACACCCCACTCTTATTCCAGCGCCACTGTTCCATTCCTCCTATCTTAAGCAATCGTCTTCATCTCACTTGATAGGTTTAAAGTACTACGCCTGAAAAGTACCGTACTAAATCACCGTCTCTCTTTATAGAGCAGATTTCGATTATTCCCCACTCGAGGTTTCCATCAATACCACCACCACAGCGGTGGATCGCACGACCTTCAAGCAAAACCATGAAATTGTCTAATGCATTTCGTGGGCCAGCAATCACATACATTCACTAAATTGAATTGCATTGAATTGCATCGAATTGCCAAAAGATATATGGTGGCGATTATTTACGAGCCATTTCCTAGACAAGACTTCAGAGGTTGGCATACATCTTGTGGAAATCTTCTCATCACGAGAAGGTTGTGTGAGAAACACCATCCATATACCGTAAATATATATGTTTATATTCGACTACAATCTTCATCGTACACAGCTACAGATACTCGGCATAGCATAGCTCGCGTTACTTGGATGTACTACATGTTTATATGTGCAAGCCAACGTGTCTGTAATGCGTTCACCGAAGTGGTGGCTACATGGTATAATAATCCTCTCGTTCAGCGAAGTGCTGTTCCTACGGTTTCCTACGAGCACCCGTCGCAGTGTAATGGCATCGGTGTCGCGGAGCACACTGGTGCAGATCGATACGTACATGATAGACGTACGTATGAGTCTACCTTGGTGAGGCCTGGCGCTTGGTGACACCTAGGTACCAAGCAGTGCATCAGCGATGCTCCTCATTCAGTTGTTCAATTAAGTCTAACACACGTAGGTGTATCATTCCCAGACCAAGACCACTCAACACTGTACAAGATGAACTCCATGCATCTGCATCAAGGGATGAGCTTATAAAGACTGATTGTTTCCTTTAAGTGCTCAAATTATTGAACGGCAGTTCAAATAACAGTTGTAGCACAGGCCGAAGCGACGACATAATATTTGCCGATTCTGACCAGCTCAATACCTACAGAGTTCATCTGGCGTCGTCTCCGCCCGGCGTGGTACCGGGGATCCGTCCTACTAATTATGACAGTCGCTACACAAAACGCCGGCAAGGAGTGCTCCACGCCGCGGCGACCAGGCTGAGGTTAATGCCGTGTGTACACGAGTGACCAGAGGTGGACACAGGTCAGGGGGGAGCCACGAAGAAGGACATCAATTATATCTAAGAACAGTGGATAACCCTATTCCGTTTAAGACCGCTTCGTGGGACGACGAGAAAAATCGATATTTGGGAGATTGACTTCGGAGGTAACAGTGAAATCAGTGGGAGCTATAAATAGTAAGAATCGACAAACTGGAGGAATTAAATATGGTGGAAGTTACCGTGTCTCAGATGGACGCTTTAAAGCACAGAATGTTGGAACGTGGTCAGGAAAGATGTAATGAGTGTGGACAGAGGGGGGAATCTTTCACCAATTCTACTTCCAGCCGGTCGATGGAATTGTCAATGACCAACCATTCTCGTGTAATAGTAGTGGTTGTAGTCGTAATATTAGTGGAGGTAGAAGTAGCTCAGCCGTGCCGTTAGTAGCAGCAGCTGCTGCAGCAGTAACATTATAATTAATAGTAGCAGAAGAAGCCACAGTAGTAGTAGGATTAATTGTAGTAATAGCAGCAGCAGCATTAGTAGTAGTAGTAGTAGTAGTAGTAATAGTAGTAGTAGTAATAGTAGTAGTAGTAGTAGTAGTAGTAGTAGTAGTAGTAGCAGCAGCAGTAGTAGCAGAAGTATAGTAGTAGTAGTAGTAGTAGTAGTAGTAGTAGTAGTAGTAGTAGTAGTAGCAGCAGAATCAGCAGTAGTACCAGTAGAAGAAGTAGTGTTTTTAGAATACTAGTGTAGCACCTTACCAGTTGCAGCACTAGCAGTAGTAATATTTATCGTAAATAACAGATAATGTCACACAAAACGCCCACTCAGCAGTTCATCTCATTCCAGTACTTACAGACAAATAACTAGGCCACGTTCTCTGGCCAGGCATGCAGACAATAGGCGTGTATTAACAAGAGAAAATGCCGATGGTTGCTACTATAAACACATACAGCCAGCCATGTCCGTCTTCTCCTGCTTTATGTAAGACTACACCATAGTTCCTTCCCATCCCTCAGTGTGAATTGTCTCCAGATGTTTGAACAATCTCTGGAGACGGCATTTCTCAAGAAAAACGCCAAAAATATCAACATACGGACACTTGTCATAATAACAAGGCATTAAAAAAATTGGTATGATTCACATAGTTCAATGCTATGACTGTTGCGACAGGGTGTCAACACATAGCAGAGAGTTTGGTAATAAATACATGTTATGTAAGAGGGCGACGACACCAAGGGAGATGTATTACGTGTTAAGGCGTGCCATATCTGTAGAACCATCACCACTCTGGCACTATCACTTCAGCAGAGGTAGCACACTGTAATACAGATTGAGCTTTACACCTGTGAACGCAGACAGGATATGCCTGCATGTACGTACACGCATTTTGGCTAATACTATACGATTTCAAGAAACATTAATAATGATTTGAACATATAATTATGTTATGATATTATATGTTATGTATGTCTTCAATCCTGGAGGAAATAAAGAATCTCTTTGTGTATATTGTAAGTAATTAATAGGGTTGGATGTCGTCGTATGTTTTATAATAGATGGCCTGGCAACACATTGAATGAAACCAGGCGATGTTGTTAAGGCTGTTCCCCCAGCAAGCCTAGAGTGGCTATTGAAGATGCAAGGATCAAGCACTTGAGAAACTACAGACCACATTTGTGATGATATCCGGTGTACCACGAGCCAACAACGGATGTGAAGGTTGGAATACTGCCTTTGGCAAACCATTCCGTCATTATAGTTTTAAAAGGTTACATGATTAAAGATGACTAGGCATGTACACATAACCAGGTAGTAACTTTCAGCTGTTGGTATATATATTCCCGAAAATGTGTGGGTCTTTTTCTTCTCGAATGGATGCAATAAAAAGCGGTTACGTGGCAAATGAGATTTGAATATGGTTCTTTGAAAACTGTACAATTTGAATTAAAACAATTTTAATAATTCAGCATTAATATTTGTAATTATAATATATATAGTTCGTATCGTTGGATAATATACAGACATACTCTGCTAAGTATCTAATGGTATGTTTCGCTACGATAATGGCATCACTGTTTATCTAGGCGCAATTACTTCTAAAAGCTCTGGATATCCTCAAGCAGATATCAGAAGGTACCATCTATTGGGAGGTACCATCTATTGGGAGGTGCCGTACCTAATCCAGAGTATAACTCGTTCTGGAAGCAAGCAGCCAACTCCCTATCTCTGTCTCTTCATAGTGATTATGTAAGCTGATCTCGTTCTACGAGTAACCGTATCAAACCCTCGCAACGTGTCATCTGACTCGTCATAAGGGTTATATAAACTGAGCTCACTCCAACAGTACCGGAATCGGACCCTGATGACACGTGACAATGTTATCTCCGCGGGGATCACGTACTCTCATAAAGTACCAAAATATGGACGAATAATTGTGATTAAAAGGAAAGAATATCCCCTTTTAGTATCCTCTATTTATACCATTGGTTCGCATGCACAAGAGAGTGGCTGGGCTTGATGGTGATCGCTCCTGACAGCGACACGCTCCCTGTGAAGGTCCACCACACGCCTGTCATTCACAGGGAACACAGATCAATGAGACTGCAGTCAATAGCAGTCGCTTTGCTTGAAAGAAGGAGGGGTCGCTTATCACTAAAACCGAATTAAATATGACCTCTTGCAAGAACGACATGACTACATTACTATTGACTGCTACGAAGACAGCTCGAGAATCGGTCAATATCCAGAAGAAAATACCACTCGCAATTGGAGCTGAAGAAGCCAATGGCCATTAACACGGGTTTCCTGATTAACAAGACTATCAGGATACATATATTAAATAATGAAAAATAAGCTAAATCACAATAACAGTCGGAACGATCCTAACGGTAATGATATAACGTAAAGATTTGCAATGTTAAGCATGCAGGATTGCGACATAGGAAGCAGTATTAAGAAGATATATAATTTGAATTAAGCCATTTGCAATTAATACGTACCTTTCTGAATAAATAAGCACATGCCAAGAAGCAGCACACACACCGTAGTAAACCATCCTCGACCTGCCTCCATCTTCTCTGCTACACAAATGTCAAAGCAGCACACATCCGGGTTCTAATTAGCGAGGTCGGCAGCTGTACACATTGATTGCGAGCACATCATGGCGCACACTTTGCGGGGAGATGCAGATGCACGAGACGACAACCACTGCCTGCCCTAGCCGTGTACCGTGTGACTGGATCCTGTGGCCTGTATCCCCGCTCTCTCCCTCTCTCTCCCTCTCTCACACGCTCACCCTCGCAGACAGGCAGGAACACTCTGTAATGGCGGCAGTCCGTCTGCAGAAGGGAATGTCGACCAATATCGAACTGTAAGGGGGGTGCCAATACCAATGAATACGTCGGGGACCTCACACACGAATAGCTCCAAGCATTACGGCGTCCGATGTGTTCGATGCTTTCAACTGTAGTGCCATTGACGGTATTGGAAATGTGGGCACTTAAATGGTGTACATATATTCTAGACGTGTACGTATTGATACGCCCTTCGTATCCTTGATGGAAAGTCAATGCTGTACACAGATTGTCTTAAACAGTATTGATCTAGTGATGTCTTCGGGAAACTGTTGTTAGTTTGACATCGTCAATTATTTACCACGGCACGCGCTGCATGAATAGATATGCTGATGCCATGTATAGGTATAGAAGGTAAACTTATTGAAATAAATCACGGGAATGTATAGATGATGATGGAAACAATGCAAAGGTCATCTGTCAATTGTATTTAGACGTGAGCATACATACACACAAAGTACACACGAAATACAGAAAACAAGCCCTCACAGACAAAACAAGATATACGCACACACACATACACAAAACATAAACACATAAACATACACATAAACATAAAGAAACACAAATACACACATATGAAGAATATATTTTTATTAATAATTAGGCGTATTTTATTCATCAGAATAGATTTGGGAAAGGTGTTCCAATGTTTTGCATTTGCTCCTGTGTATATAAGAAATGCGCATATGCATCATGAAGTATAATAAAGAATTATTTATAGAAACAGAAACCACACGCATTGGTAGATCTACATTCACGTATACAATACGTGTACATACACCCTTACAAATGCATACACACAGAGAGAGATACTTACACAATATATACGCATGTCTTTTAATATCATTTACTCCACTCTACCTTACCAATAAAACACACATCATTGTAACATGCTTTCCATGCGTATTGCTATATTAATTTATTTCTCAACATCTTGACACTGTGGTCTCTTACTGCGGATAATTAGGTATAAGAAGCAATATATACTGTATAGTATACATATCCCAACACGGGTGCATTGTCATATATATCCATGATAAGAAGTAAGGAAGACACGTGTGTTGTATGAGATATCAGTAACCTTTGACTTATTGCAACTGTGTAATCTTGTTCCCATGCTTTGGATGACGTGTGTGCAGAAGCTGTGAACCCACACGTCCCCGTGCTATCTTATGTGGAAGAATATCCAGATAGTAGACCACAAAGTGCCACACGCGCATTCCAGGACAGCGTCTGTTTATATAGATATCTTCCTTGAACTTCCTGATTCATACCCCAGCGTGATATTCTGGCTACGGAACTATCAAGGGAGTATATAGCATCCGTCCATTTAATTTCCAATGTATAAATATGTGTTCTTCCAATATAGTATGATGCTGGAGTGGCATTAACGGTGATGGGAAGCATAGGGTTTAGAGGTTAAAGTTGGTGTCGACGGTGCGAGAGGGTTGTATAGAAGGGTTCTGATGTGTGTCAGGTGGATTTGACAGTTGGGTGTTGAAGGATTGATGCTTGCCATGTGATGTCGGGTTAATTAGATATAGAGGGGTTGTGCTTGGGTGTTATCTTGGTCGTTGTTTGTTGGAATAAGATATTGCTGTTTGGTGTTATGGGGTATATTTGAGTGTAATGTTTTGGATAGGGTGCTAGTGTTTACGGGTTGGCATTCCATGTTTGGTTCATGTTGGGTGTTAGGTACTGCGGGTGGGTGTTGATATGTGGGTTTTAGTTGGCAGGTATATTTTGCGACTGAGTGTTAATTAGGTGTCGCGGTATTATGGTAGTTGTTGTGATTGAGCGTTAATTAAGTAACGCGGCTGGGTGGTCATTTTGCGATTGAGTTTAAAAGATTGCGATAGGATGTTTGAATTTATGGTTGATTAGGGATTGATTGCACGTTTTCATATATTTCCATACCTTGCATAAAAATACTAGTAAACAATCTTTCTTGATCTATACTTAATTATTTATGACGCAGGTGCAACTATATCACGTAGGCCTATACGCCGATGTTCGTTCTGGTATATACAATACACAATAGTTATTATCTCCATTGTATTCCTCACAATAGGTGGAGTATTAATAACCATGACCTCCTCGGTGAAATAGAAGCCTTCAATTGATGGCATGCGTTCCATCTCCTACGCCATCACGAATAATTATGTCCTTGACACGCTTCCGTACATTGCGATCTCGTGCATTAATTGCCAGACGTCGACATAGTGACCAGTAGTGAATATAGATCACATCTCAGCCGTACTTCAAGATGATAGAGAGATGATGGAGGTCATGGCCTTGCAAAGCTTCTCTGTAGTAGAGAACTGTACATGGAGGTCATTACAAATATATATTACGTAATGGCGTCCCCAACGTTAGGAGGACATGAATACTAGTATAAGATGGAGTGTATCAACTGTGCTGACAAATGTAAAAGTTATTCACCCCATTCTGCTCATTTTTCAGTTAGTACAATATGTAACCAGATAGTATAATTCATTTTTCTAATATACACAAATCCGTGTGATAATGAGCTAACATATAAAATATTCTGGTACATAACAGAAATGTATACGTAGGCCTTATTATTCAACTATATAGTCTGTGTCACACATTATTCTCATCCAAATACTCCTATTAAAAGTATCACCTTAGATCAGATAAGCAAGTCTAGATTATCGGAGAATAAGAGGATAAATAATTTCAGCAGCTTCTTTCATATAAATACAATACCAATCAACATAATTTATATTTAAACTATTTACTTTCATCTACTGAGATTATGGATAATCTAGTATTCAACTTTAACTTATTGGTGTTATCATCTGTATGTTTCAATTGGCCGTGCAGGTGACTATTATTTCTTCTAGATGGAGCTTGAATTCATGTCCATATGTGTGAATCTGTACTGGATGTGAAATCTGTCATTTAAGGCCAATGCATGTGTACAACTGATACAGGAGCGAATGTTTAGAAGGTTACAGATACATTCTCACGTGCGATCCCGCTGTCGTGTTTGTACACGTACCTCTGGTTCCTGCAGTGAGCGGACTCTGGGTAAGTGTAGGAGAAAACAAAACTCCCCCCTTCGTGCATATTTACTCATGTGGGTCCATTGGAATCGTGTGGAGATTACAACGATACATTTACGTTATAGTATGCTGTGCTGTTGAACCGACTGTCAGAAGTGTGTTCAGTCCGTTCTCTCTCTCTCTCTCTCTCTCTCTCTCTCTCTCTCTCTCTCTCTCTCTCTCTCTCTCTCTCGAGCTCTCTCTC
>JAUTBZ010188646.1:0-22364 GCA_032361785.1 Lepetodrilus galriftensis | reverse complement strand
AATGAGTGTACATTGATCCATTGACCGGGGTAATAATAATGTAGCATGCTTCTGAAGCATGGATTTAGCGCAATATAAATGTGCTTATTATTACATCTGTAGTGAAAGAATGCTAAATACGAGTTTGACCTGATGAGTGCTGTTATCCTAGTAGTCCCGTATATATCGTCGTCTTTAACACACAGCCCTCGGGCGTTACCGGCATGTAATGCACTCAGTTTCAGGAATTACCCCTCGGGCTAATTCCTTCAACGTCATGTATTATACCGGTAACGCCCTCGGGCCACGTGTTAACCATCACATAAGACATTGTTTTTTTTCCTTCATTGATTTTTGCTTCCTGGTTTTGTCTTCGTTGTTTGTTGTTTCATGATTGTGTCTTCATTGTTTGTTGTTTCATGATTGTGTCTTCATTGTTTGTCGTTTCATGATTGTGTCTTCATTGTTTGTTGTTTCATGATTGTGTCTTCATTGTTTGTTGTTTCATGATTGTGTCTTCATTGTTTGTTGCTTCATTGCAGCTCGCGCCCGTGAGAAAACCGACGTTGAAGCGACCTCTGCTTAAAGACGACTCTCGTCCCTCTACCTCCTCCCCTCCAGCCAAGAAACACAGACATCTCCTGAACAAGTCCAAACCTCTCACGTCGCCCAAATCATCAAAGTCATCGGACCAGCTCATGATACCAGACTATTCAAAAACACCCAACGTGTCCAAAGACGAGTTTTACCAGGAAATAGGACTGTTGCCCGAGACCACGAAAATCAAAGCCAAAGATGTTTACGACATGCCTGATGATGACGAATTAGACAAGGTGTGAATCTCTGAATTATGTTTTTCTAACTTCCAGGGAGTAATTTGTGTAATTATCTTTCTGCATTACTTGTTCGGACCTAATACGACCCGTTTCGGACATTTGAAAAAGCCGATAGGCAGCAAAATCACTGTATTGTTTCACATAATCTGATAATTTGGATCGACACAAATGGATGAAAGACTCCATAATCACTCTGACATAATATTAATTAATAGATCATTAGGGATGGAAATGAACCTGATCTCAAAGAATTCCTAATTATTGAACATAATGTCCATTATTTGAAGAAGAAAAAAGGAATAGTGCTTGAATTTGACAGATATATCCAGTACAATGAAACATGGCTTAGTGGAAGTTAGGAATCAGCAGCAATATGCTAGTCTTGAGTTAGCTGTTGTCTTCATAAGACATCCTTGAATCTGGACAAATGTTTCATGTTTGGACAAGATTGTGATGTACAGTAGACCTCACATATACCGGCCTCGGATAAACTGGACACTCGCATATAACGGACTGAATCTGAAGTCCCAGGTCCCGTCTAACGCTAATTGCGGCATATGCGTGTAACAGACTTCGCATATAACGGACAGAAATATTCGGTCCCAATGAGTCCGTTATATGCAAGGTATACTGTAGCAATAGTTGGTTGTGCATGTGCTGTATATATTCTGTGTGCATTCAATAAAACTTGAGAATTTGTTATATCCAGGAATGTAATGGAGTATTGATAGAATTTGATGGGTTACATCCTTGTTCAGGGTGAGTGATCATACAAACATGCCCCAGAACAGGATATGGTCCAGTAAAATTCTAATTGTCTTGACCATTACCATTTTGTATGTTGGTAAGTATTGTAATGTTCCAATGACTGCTTGCCTTCTGAAGATTTGCCAAATATAGGCTTAATGTGCATTTAGTACGGTAGTTCTTAACTTGCATTACCTTGCTTGTCTTGTTATCTAAATTAATTATTGGTTATTTTGAGATTATGCAGGCTAGGTTGACTTTAGGCTAGGGTGACTGTATTTGTAAGTTGACATCTGACGTCAGTGTTGTTGTTTCAGGATGGTGATCTCATCTCCACCAGCGCCACAGCCGTGTCATCGTCCACACAGATTGACGACACCATCATGAGTCGCGGCACCGGCAAGGCCGTCATCCCCACGCCACTACGCATCGGCTTCCTGGGGCTGGGCATCATGGGCCAGGGCATGGTCATGAACCTGCTGAGGTCAGGTCACGAGGTCACCGTCTGGAACAGGACCAGCTCCAAGGTAGGACATTTTTTATATTTATTTAAAAATTATCTTTTTTTTTATTTTCCTGATTGGTCATGCAGTCCCTGTTTGCATTAAGATCAATTCTAAGGTAAGTTTTTTACATTTTATTTATATTATTTGTTTTAGTTTTTGTTTCATTTCCACCAATCAATCATATTCTAATAGCTTTACAATGTCACAGCTAATCATGTGCAGCCAGTTACAACCCTTTTGTTACAACAAGTCAGTGGTTTCCTTTAAGATATGACATAAAGATGTGCAACTGTTTCTGTACATATGAATGTTGGTGATGCTTTATGGTGATTTGTGAATTTCCTGTCAAGTTCTGTTTTCTACATGCAATAACTGATGGATTTTGAAGTTGAATGCAACTAAGCATGAAACCATAAGTACCAATTTTTGCTCTTTTATCCTATGCTGTAATGAAGTTGTCAGTGGATTTCCTTCAGTGTTTGCCAGTCTTTTATAATAAAATTATTTCATGAGGGACATAAAGTTGATATTAAATAGAACATTGTGTAATATCCTATTTATTGCCACAGATGTAATTTAAGAAATAAGTATGCCTAAAATTAACATGTTTTTGATCTAAGGTATAGTAATCAATTTCTATGTTGAGACAGGCACATTTAATTTGTGACGTAACCGTTGTGACGTCGTAATGAATCAACGTCAATCCATTGTCTGTAGTGTACATAGTACAACGTATCGTTTCGATACGTCACTTCTTGAAACATCATGCTAGGGCAATAAATAGTTTTTCTTTTTCATCCAACATAGAGTATAATATTTCGATACGTATTACAGATTTACTATAACGTCTTTAATTTAATTAAGTTTAAAATTAATCTTGGCAATCAATATTACCTTTCATTAAGATTTAATTTAAACTTTATTATCGTTCAATCTTATCTATAAGACTAATCAGTATTTTTGACAACCCTCAGTTACTTCCCCTTACTCCAAGTTGTGACTCCAAAACCCTGTTCAATCAAATTTTAATGTGGGACCTTGCTGTCCTAGTCAAATATAGTGTTGGGAGATCTTGCTCACAATGTTTCCAAAGATTAGGTTAATAGCAGGAATGGAACAACTTTAATACGATAATAATGATAACAACAAAACATGAAATTTTTACTAGCCCATAGGATACCTTTACATTAGGAGAAATGGATCAGGCTGCCGGGCGAGAGTCTAGTTCTATCCCTGATTCATAGGTATAATGCGGAAGTCTTAAGCGTTAAAAAATAGTTTTCTGGGTTTTCCTCTAAATGCTTGTGACACATGACATGCCATCTTACTTCATTTGTAAAACTATGCTGTTTACAAATCCAGTTGATAGTGATGTAATGTTGCTATAGATTTTGGTATTGATACAAGACTACAACACAAATATACACCTAGGCGCTGTTATCTAATGTAATGACCTATGACCTCAAGGTGACTGACCTCAGCATGCTCTGTGGTCAGAAGTGTTTTGATGACAACCTTGAGTTGGTTGAACCGTAGTTTCATGGCAAACTAGACAGAGGATATGTCCAAATATTATGATCATGTAAACCATTATGTCACCATTTTACATTTCATGTGCTTGTTATAAATTAACGATGAGTAGTGAACCAGAAATAATTCACGTTTATTATATAGATCTCGCGTGTGATCCATTGTGTCTATGTAATACCTAAGTGTTAACGCTCCTATTGTGGACGTTATGAAATATGTGTAACCAGGTCGATGGACTTCCTCATCCTGATGGGAGACAGCCAGGGTATCCTTTCTCAAAGTTTTCATATCCAGTATGAGGCCATATAGCGCTCTTGTAACTGCACGATCCCTGTGTATTAGAGATTGCTACGAGAGTCCTTATAGTAGATATGAGAGCTTTGAGAAACTATAGCCTGAACTGTATCTGTGTCTAAAGTACTGTATCTATGTGTAGAGTGCTGTCTATGTGTAGAGTATTGATTGTGATGAGGCAGACAGTTGATCTTCTTCTAATTACAGAATGACTAGGATAGTGTGTGAGAGATTATACAATTGTGGAATATCTGCAATGTAATCAAACTGAATAGCTTACTTTTCATCTTCGCACAAAACAATCGTCGCAAATGGGTGAAAGATTCCCACAGTGATGTTAAACTCCACAATCACTCACTCCCACAAACCTACACAATGTAACTGTTTGGTCATATAATTTCAAAGCGGTTTATTGTCAGATTTCAGTGGGAATAGTCCTGAATATTGACCCAACCTGACATGCAAATGTCTGTGGAAGTTCACCTACTGTTGCCGTAGTTATCATACTATGACAAGTGGTTTACTGCAATGCTATGTGTTATGGGTGTTGCAGGTTTCTGCTTCTGTAAATAGACAAGCCAAATGTGAGCAAAATAATCTTGGAACATCTCTGGATCCCAACACAAACAAAATATGTGATATTCAAAGAGGCAGTACCTAATCCAACTGTGCTATTATATCACACTTCCTTCAGTTTGCTTTCTTATTAACTCTCTCCCTGCTAGATTAGGCACAATACAATCACTGCTCTTTAGGGCATACCCAGTTGCCTTCAGCATGGAGAGGGTTGAACTGTATTTGCATATAAAGTGTATTTACCGTAGGCCACATGCTGCACTGTACAACCGCCAGTGAACAGCTGATGACCTAGATGCAAACAGGCACGTTGTCTAGCATCCTATGTAAATATGAAGCATTGTGTGTGACATGGCTGTAGTTCCCAGCAACCTTGCCACCCTTTCTCTTACTTTTACATCTATACAACAGCAGCACAGATGGTGTCAGCAATCTTCTTGGTATATTAATACGCCAGGCTATGCACTATATGCTAACTTTGTTGCTGGATATAGTCGACGCCACTTTCGTGTCGAGCTTGCAAGCTTGCAATAATTATCTTCACGCAACGTTTGTTATGAATGAGCGAGCAAAGGCAGCTCTGTTTCCTGTGGGGACTCTTAGAGCCGGTGGAGTACTTCCTGTTGCCAGCTATTGTTCCTCGCCTTCGTATCAGTCCTGAGGCCGACCCAAATGTCCACCAAATGGGTGAAAGATTCCCGCAGGGACGTTAAACTCCATACTCACTCACTCCACCATCTTCAAGGTTGACTACAAAAAGCTCTCAAATCTCTCATATCTACCACGAGACCATAAGGACTCTTGTAGCCATCTCTAAAGGTGGATCATGCACTTACAAGAGCGCTATGGTATCATAGTGGATACGAAAGCTTCGAGAAACGCCACCCAGGTGTAAGTCGGTGCATAGGCTTGGGTTTGGTACCTACCACCTGTGCAGTACGTCAAGTATATCATCCAACCTACATTTCATAGCAAATGGCTGAAAGATTCCACCAGCAATGTTAAACTTCATAATCACTCGTTCGCCGGCCTTCATTGCAAGTCTAGACAGAAGTCTGCTAATAACTGGTTGTTGTCTTCCAAGCATATATTGAAGTAAACACAACAATTTTTGTAGATATAATCTTTATAATAGGTCAACACAAACAAGATTAGAACAGTGAAATTCACTCGGACAGTCATCTTCTTTCTAATCGTTTTGAGAGTATGGAACCATCACAAGGTATGTAAGGCAACCTACTTTTTAAACTATCAACAAGAATTTAAGACAAGGCTAAAGAAACTTGCAAAAATATCGCTGTGAGAAACAATATCAAGCAAGAAAGCTAGGTATGGCCTGAAATTAAAATATTTTTCATAGATTTCTCTATGATGAGGTTACAAATATTTGCAAGCCATAAGCAATAAGCGCTCAGTTAAGTATGACACCGAAAGTTTTTGTGTTTTTAGTATGAAAGACTTTCAATTCACTGTGCACCTATTCAATCATTCTTCATACATATTGACAGGTACATTACAGGTATTCTTCTAGAATATTGCAGTCTAAGTAACATGTCTAACACATTCACAGCGCCCAAGGCAGTAGTGCATCCATGGCGCCCGACGTGGGCCTAGGCACAATACATATTGAGAGTGATAGATATCAAGGTAACGTCCACATTGTCTTCCACAGCTTATGGTATAACTCTACTCTCGCCACCTAACAAGTATCGGGGGTACACGTACTGTACAGTGCCACTCTCCTATACAATACCAGGCAATCGTGAGAAATGCACACAGTATCCTACCTGATGCACTGAAATGCTTTTCAGACTTGTTTTCAAGAGATTATTGACAAATTACATGTGAATTCCATAATTATGTGATAATTTTATTAATTGTTGAGCGTGGTTTTCAGTTTGTGTGCTAGAAGTGGAAGAGAAATAAGGTGTTTTCTATATGTGCTTTATCTAAGATAGTTTTGGGGAAGTGGGTAGGGGTTTGGAAGTATAGAGTGCAATGCATGAGACAAGGTATCAATGAGGGGTGCATATATCAACCGTGCCTGTGAAATGTCAGGTATAACTAATACGTAAGCAGTATACTGTATGAACAGCAGTCAGTTCTATTTGGATCAATTAAAACACATTTTTATTCCAACATTCGTTTGCACGATAAATCTTTGGTTTATTACTCTATAAACATTGTAAATACAGATATAATCTTTTGCATAGCTACTCAAGTCATTTACTGTAAAACAACAAATATGGCCATCAGCACAAAAATATTTGTTTTCCTTTTTGTCGTGAAGTTTAATTTTAGTAAGCTTTCTGTGGATGTAGCTTGTCCATTCATCAGTTAGCTTTGTGGAGAAATTACCTTGAATCAATTTGCAAGTTCAGCCAATAACATGTTAGCAAATAACAAGAGGGGAGACTTACTTTATATGTAATTTGAGTTATGTAAGTTGGTGCTTGAGACTAACCATTGGTAATTACATTTTTCCAGTTTAGGCTGTATACTTTTCTAGTGTATTTCGTACACGTGTAGGTTGATTATATTTGATATTGTCTGGTGGCATAGTGCTGTAAGTTACGGGATATAGACTTTTTACTACCGTATATATAATTTGAGCCATTCTCTATGAGATGTAGCACAACACAGATCAGTGAGCAAATATGGATTTTGGTTAGGACAACTTTGTGATTTCATATTTGGATATTTATCTATTCCAGCACAGATTGTGATAGTTTTTGCGTGAGGATATCTAGTTCAGACCCTTTAGAATAATCAGATACGTACAGTCAAGTGCAAATCTATGGAACTAACATAATATCAGAGATCTTTGTAAAAAAGAAGTTGCATTTTATATATTTTGCTACATGACAATGTAAAATTGACGTATAGTTGAAAGTGAATTGAAATAATTAGAATAAAACAGAATTCTGACTAGTATCCAATCCATAGTATTGCATATTGAATATTCAACAACTTCAACAACTGAGTATCTGATCCCACTGTAGTAGCAATGGTATTTCCTGGTTAAGTGAGACATATATATCTATATATTTATCTATCTCTCCAATCAGTCGCACCTAACACCTCAGGGGTTAATCCAAGCATCATCATAGTTTTCTGGATTTGACACAATTTCCTTTTGGAGGAGGGAGTCAGCTAAATTTGAATGCTGTTAATATGTCATTCTCACAACACACATTTCGCACAATGCAGCAGCACGTACACACAGGACGTCCTCTCACACTATAGTTTCCGTGTCGGGTTCATTGCCCCGATGTATCACAATTGAGACTGGGTTGAGCTCCTCTACGTTCAGAGTCAAAATACTTGGAGGCGGAACGTCGTTGATTGCCTGGTCGATTACGTCATCAATTACATTGTCAATCACGTCGTCGTCGAACAGGTCTGGAATCTGTCTGTCATCCTCGTCTGGCAACTGCAGACTTCCGCGGCTGGAGTTTTCGGAGCTGGACGCCGTGACGTACTCCGAGTCGCTCCCCGACAGCGGCGACAGTCGCAGCACCTCCGCCTCGTTCAGGATGTCCATCTCGAAGATCATGCTCTCGGTGCGCATGCACTCGGTCTCGATGACGGTCTTGCAGTTGTCCAGGTTCATCATCTCCAGCAGCTTGATGACGTGGCGCTGCTTGAGCTTGTACTTGTGGTGGAGCCGCACCATCTGCAGCGAGCCGTAGTCGCGGATCTTGAACAGCTGGCTGTTGTACATCTCCCTGATCTGCTCCACCTGGTGGGAGCTGTAGCTCCTCAGCCGCCCCACCTGCGTGGTGTAGTTGTCCCGGATCTTGTCCACCTGGTGGCTGTAGCCCATCTTCACCCTCTTCATCTGCGAGTGGTAGTTGTCGCTCAGCCGGTGGAATTGCATATGGTACTGGTCCCGGATGCGGTTCAGCTGGCTGCAGTAGTTCTCCCGCAGCTTGGCGAACTGTACGGTCTTGTACGTGTCCAGGTTCAGCACCAGACTGTGGATGGCCTCCCTGCGACGTTTGTTGACCAGGCGTCGCGCCATCGTGCTTATGGACGAGAATATGATGGTGAGTATGAGGAAACACAAGGCCGAGCCTAGGCCCACCACGATGCTCATGATCTTCACGTCGAATATGATCCTGTAGTCGTACTTCAACCAAACCACGCTGGAAGAGTTTTGATATGCATTCATCACGAGGCAGGTGTAGGGTCCGTTGTCGCCTCTGAGGACGTAGTCGATGTACAGCGACCCGTTCTTCAACAGGCGGACTCTGTCTCGGAAGCCGAGGAGACCGGCGTGGTAGCTGGAACTGCCGTGCCAGGGGTGAGAGGCGTGGAAAGAGCTGTTCAGAGGTAGGTCCTCTTCGTCCAGGAGGTGGGCTGTGGCCTCCGGGCGAAAGGCGTGGTATGTCAGCGTGCCACGCGGCGTGGTCCAGATGAGCACAGAGTCGGGGCCAGGGTCAAACTCGCACCGGATGACGGCATGAGAAGCAATCGCCAGGACCACTATGTCCGTCGTATTCACCGATCCTACTTCCCCGCACATGGAAGTCAGGTGAGATGCTCCGTCAAGTGACACCGAGTTTTGAGAATCCGTTGAAAGACATCGTAAGTCCCCACCGAACACAGGGGACTTGTTCGTCACCTTCTCGGCCAACCAAGCTAGGTTACAGCTACACAGGAACTTATTTCCTTGCAGGCTTACCGTCTGGAGTTTGAGATTGTTGTGGAATGTTATCTGGGACAGAGCGGACAGATTGTCGTGGCTGAGGTCGAATGAAGTAAGCAGTGGTAGGTATTCCAGCAGATGCGGATGAACAAAGCTTAATCCGGGATTGTGACTCAGGTCCAACAACTGCAGAGAGGGAAGACCATGGAAAGCGTTGAAGGCGACTTTGGTCAATGAAGGCATCCTGTTCAATGTCAGCTTCTCCAGCCTGTCCAGTCCAGAAAACAGTGGAATGCTTATGTTGCTGAGCTTGTTCTCTTCCAGGTATAGAACCTGCAGCTGTGAGCTGTTGCCCATGAAGTCAGCAGCCATGGTCTGGATGTCGTTGCCTGCCAGTGAAAGACTTGTAAGTTTGGGCATCCCGAAGAAGGTCCTTGCATCGATGGTGGTCATGGAGTTGTAGCTCAGGTCCAGATGTATCAGGCCCACTAGAGAGGTGAACGCCCCAGCTTCTATGTAGGATATTGAGTTGCGTTGAAGGTGAAGCTGCTTCAGAGATGTAAGACCGTCGAAAGTAAACGATTCGAGTTCCGTCAAAGCATTGTCACTGAAATCCAGCACTTCTAACAGCCCAAGGAACAGGAAAGTTCCGTTTTTGACATAACTGATTCTGTTGTGGTTGAGGTACAACCTTTGCACAGTCTTCAACCCAAAGAAAACATCATCATCCAAATTTGTCAAATTATTCACAGACAAGTTTAGTTCTTCAACAGAAGCGAGATCTTCGAATATTTGGGGGTCAATGAAGGAGAAAGCATTCTGACTGAGATCCAGAACTTGTAGGTTGTAGAGGTCATCGAAGACGCTGGAGGTGAAGGTCGTCAGCGAGTTGAAGCTGAGGTCCAGGTACTGGAGGTGCACCAGAGAATGGAGGTCAAATCCCAGGATCGTGATCTGGTTCCCGCTGAGGTCCAAACGCTGCACGTCCCCGGGAACACCTTTCGGCACTGCAGTCAGGTTCCCACGGGCACATGTGACCGCGGTGATGTTGGCAACTTCGGTGGCGTTCTGGCACATGCAGCGTCGCGGGCAGGATACGGCCAACTGGGCAGTCCACACCAGGCAGAAGGAAAGCACGACTCCGCATGACGGCCATGCTCCCCTCTTCCCCATTCCTGGCCAAGGTCAAGGTCACAGCCTCCTCACATCACGGGCATCATCGCTGGTCCTCTGGGCTGAAAGTAAAAGAGACGACTTTAGTCAACAGTCACCGAAAGTCGGCTTCATGTTTTCACATGCCTGTCCCCGGTTGCTAACCAACCATAATATTTCGTATATAATAACGGCAATTGTGACAACGAAAACAACAATATTTCATATCATTATCACCACAACAGTGATAACCAGAACATGTTAATGTTGGTATTGTCTGGCATGGTCGTTACCGTGGGTGACAAATGACGAAACTTAACCGTCAGTTGCAGAGTCAACGAGTGAAGCAGATGTTTGGCTGGAGACACCCACTTACTAATTGGCAGCTATTGATTTCCGACTTCATCTATTAACTAGTCTGAAGAATTGTTACCAGATTGAGTTTACCTTCCCTTGTGTGAGCCTTGTCAGGCGATCATATCTCAACTCTCTCTGCTCGGAGTACCGCGCGTGACTCATCACTTACTCGACGAAATTTACAGGAATTAGTCGTCTCCTATGGGTGAACAACTTTACCGCTGTGACTTGAAACATTAATTCATTCATTACAAGAACTATTTTTTTCTTTCTTAAATCTGAAACGTTTTCACCCAGTGCTAATTTGCTAAGGAATGCCAGTTTTTCATCAATAACCCCCCTCTCTAAAATGTTGTTTCCTAATAAAATACCTTTCAGTAAACAATTGTCGATTATGGGTGAAAGATTCCTGCTGTGATGTAAAACAAAACTCGCTCACTCACTCTCCGTAAACACCAAGGGAAAGACTGTCAAACACCAAGGGAAAGACTGTCAGACACCAAGGGAAAGACTGTCAGACACCGAGGGAAAGACTCAAACACCAAGGGAAATACTGTCAGACACCAAGGGAAAGACTCGGACATTGTTAGGTTCTAATATTTGATGGTTGGCATTATTCACATTGGTCACAGACTATTAATATAGATATATTAATAATATTTGTACATTCTTAGTTGGAGCCATGCATCTTGGCGACCTGATAACGAGATGGACACAATAGTTAATAATCCGGGAGTAATTTACCAGAGGCTGCAATATTAACTTGCACAGCGGTGGGCTGATTAATGTGATGTTTACATGAAAGTCTGATGGTAATTACAGTGGTTCTTGCTCTAGGCTGGTATCATTTGTCCTCGTGACATGTTCTGAGTTTAGATAGAGATATCAGTAGGCGTTGTAGTTAATGGCTGCAATTCGATGGTGCTTGCTGAAAATTCCTCACAGAAATAGGCAACAAACATTTTCACAATAAGTCAATTATTGTGCTTTTAAAATTTGTAATATGATAGGTAAACTATGACGAACAGAAAAGAGGATTTTTTTTTAGTTATTGCTATGGATTTTTTTACCAATATATATGTAATTGTTACGGTAAATGTCTGGGGCCCTATTCTCGAAACGTTCTTACGATCTTCTTAGCCTAAGAACGTTCTTATCTTTATCTTAAGGATACCTATAGCATTAGCTAGTCACGTTCTTAAGCTAAGAAGATCTTAAGAAGTTTCGAGAATAGGGGCCCTGTTTAATTAGCCAGAAGTGTTTACGGTAGTTGATGTAAGGATAATGATCTATTTGTAGGATAACGGACACCTAAAACTTGTAATGCTATTATCTCTTTGTGAAGGTAGTCCTTACTGTTGTTTATTTTACACCAGTCCCAATGCTTGGGCATCTGAATTAATAAGTATACTGTAAATGTAATAACACAACCGTTAACACAATAACAACAGCTGGGACATCATGCATTGCTACTGCGATTTATTTTTGTTTTGTATCGCGCTAAAATGTAGGTGAGGGTTAGCAAGCACGTTGAGATTGAAGTACGTTAATCAATGCTGAAAGCCACCAGAGATTCCTTATTAAGCAGTAATGGTGCTTGGTCCAGAAGGCATAGGGTTGATGCTGGCAACATCAGATGTGTACAAATGTTTGAACAAGTATTGAAGTCGCACGCGCCTTTCATATGTAATGACGTCTTCATATCAACTGCAACCCATTTGCGATGAAATTCCTGTGGTCATGATATAAAATGTAGTTTTGTTTCATAGAACGTGTGGTTAACGGCATGTAATTTTTATCCCCTGGTGTTCACAGGGTGTTGATGCATGGTTAATCTGAGCGTGGGGAAGTTGTAGGTATCGAGTGTTTGAGATGAGCGTAATTACGTCCACTTGATCGCCTCGCGATGTTCGTCTACGAAGAGCGATCCGAGTAGACGGAGAGTTGGCGAGGGGAAGTCGAGTAATTAACTGACGTCCAGATTGTATTGCCCTACCGGTCTGCAGATAGCAATCTTTGGAAATCTGTACAGCAAATAATGGAAATTTAAGATGAAAATCGTGTTTACCGAGACACGCTGAAAGCGTGGTGAAAGTTCATGTCTAACTCGAAACTCCCACATGTTGCGTGCTTCGAGTCGTTCAATTTTAAGATAAATAGTTAGACTTTGTAGTTTAATTTTCCAATATCTTATACTTAATAACGTCAGATTTTTCTGGTATTTATTAATGTCAACGTCCTGCATCTAATCAGTGGATAGCATGCCAAGAATCTGTCCTACCATCTACCATCTACCTGATAGCTATTAAATATTAGAGGTAGCTTAGGGATGGAAACCTTGACCCAAGAACAGGATAAGAAAGATTAGCATCATTAGCTTGATGAACGTCCAAGACTTTCACAAGATGAGATTCTTTATCCTGGCTCCAGTGTGACCGACATGCAAGATTTGGTGGAGTGAGGAGATTGCTAGATACATACAGGGCTTGCAGGGCTTGCAGGGCTCCAGACTAACATTCTGAGTTACTTGCTCACAGAGCAAGTCAGGGCAAGTTGCAATGGCACCAATGGCACCAAAGGTGCTAAATGTTAAAAAGTAGGTTGCCCGCAGTACAATTTAACTTGCCCATGTACGTCGGGCATATGTTAGTCCAGAGCCCTGACCTCGTAACATTTATGGTGCATCAATAAATTAATTTGTCATTGTTTCTCAAACATGAAGGGTTATTTTTAATATGAACATTAATAGTTTAGATAAGAAACTTTCTCCAAGTAATATAATTTTTTGCATATCTAAATGTTATGTATATGAAATAACCAATATGTAATTATGTTTTGTTTATCTGTTGCAGGCAAGTTTCAAATGCAAGTGTTACCACAGAGTGGTCACGCAGTGCACGAAGACAGTCCTGATAGGGTGGGTTTATTGTTAAGGACAGTGGAAATATTAAATATGTAGATGTATCTAGTGAAAAATTCTAGAAAGTGACTTTAAACCTCAATAGAAAAAAAATAAAAATAAATAAATAAATCTAAAACAAACAAAAAATATTGTTTGGTCAGGCTTAGTCAAGAAATAGTGACTGATGTCTGTTGTCTAGCAGCACCTACAATGTCAAACTAAGTTCACGCACAGCAACTCTTAGCCGTCTTCATTCTGGGTTACCATAATCAACATCACAGCTTGAGGCCCCATTCCTTTCATGTGTATTAGAGCGTCGGCCCGGAGTGCGGAAGGTCGCAGGTTCGATCCCCGGTCGCATCATACCAAAAGGGCCCGTTCCTTTCATGTGCGCTGACTGCTGAGTGATCTCGCAAATATAGGCGACGTCACTCCAGTAAACTGTTCCGAGTGAAAGGAATTACTTGGAGATGTTTCGCACGGCGGAAAAAAGTTGACTTGGATGTGGAGACGTCACTGTACTTTTCCTGTGTTGTCTGCACCACCTTGCGCAGTGTGCGAGAACAGACCGCACAATGTGCGAGACATTCCATTGACAAAATTGTCAGTACTCCGAACACTCAGCACAGCTGAAAAGTACATCCCCTATATTGCATCTCCTGTTCTCTACAGCGATCTTATTACTTACAAATATTCCCATTTCAATATTCTCTAGACATCATGTTTTCAGCCACTGGATAAATATTATAACATTGATGCCTACATGGAGAAGAATCATGTAGTAGGCATTGCTAAATATTGTATATAAAATATTTGTTGTTGAAGGATGTGAAGCCAAAAGCTAGAGAAGATATTCCGTATTTGTCCTCACTTCTTGTTTGTTTTCGCTGCAGGTGGCGGAAGTGTTGGCAACTTACATGATCAGATACAAAGTAGCTGAAGCCACATCACAGTTTCAAAGGTGAGTGCGTTGTAAACATGGTTCTGAGTTGGTTGTCTGGATAGTAAAATGCAAGACAAATCTAGTATAAATCCTGTCCAAATCCAGTATAAATCTTGTCCAAATCTAGTATAAATCCTGGCCATGTTACGGTCTCTACAGAAATGTTAATTCATCAGTAATGTCTAATAATTCTGTTCTCACCAAGAAGCAGATCATACAAGATTCATAGAATATTGTGGAAATGGTGAATTTCGGCCTATGTTTTAGGATATCGGTGAAAATATTTCTTATTGTTAACACATTCACATCAAAGTCAATGGTATATTTTTCTTTTCAGGTCATTCCCAGCCTGTTGAAAGCTGATGTGTTACATAAATATCCAACGGACAGATAGAGAAACTTGGGGGGAAAAACGAATGGAGAAGTGCAAAATAGTTATGGCGCCAAGCGCTGGATTTTGAAACATATACACGAAAAATGGCACAGTATGTTTTTATATAATATGCGATTGTACTTGCCCTAGAACTGCCGGTGTATTTAGTGCTATTTATGGTTTTCCCGGTTTGTGTCTGTGACTGAACTAATCTTCCAACTCTTGTGTTAAATCAAGAACAGTGATGAAAAGTATGCAAGGAAGTTAGGAGCCTAGCTGGAACTGAACTGAACGGTGAAACCTCACCTGGATCTGAACGACGGTGATTGACACAAGCTTTCCCCATGTTGTGAAGTCTTGATTTTTTTAAATTTCTATTACTGGACAGAAAAAGTTGACATAGGCAGCCCACTCAAAACCCTGGATCTTTCATGCAAATACGGTCATATTGAAAGACCTTGGTATTGCTCCTTTCTAATGTTCTGTCACATGTCCAGTACATGTTCTGTTCTTTAGAATGGAGTGAGCTAGCACAGCACAGAGTAAATTGCCAGTGGCAGCCATGTTGGATTGTGTACTGTGCGGTCTGCACCACCTATTTTACTGGTACATGTCCCAGACAGAAAGTACACTGTGCTGTGTTGCTCCTTTCTAACCGCACATGTCTCAGACAGAAAGTACAGACAGCACAGCTAGAAAGGAGCACTACCCTTGCTGAGTCTACTTCCAGAAGCGTGCCTGAAATAAAACTGAATTCACGAATTCTCAATTTGCCCTATGCTGGTTCAATGAGGTGCAGAAAGACGTGAAAGTGGGACTATGTTCGAGTCAAAAAGTGCTATTAATTTAAAAGGAGCTAAAATAATTGTACAATGTTGTTAATGTTTGTTGTATTTTGTTTATATTTGTTTTCATAGACGCAATGTGTTGCACCGGTTGAGCATATCGAAACTATTTGTAAATACAAGTTGTTCTTTGTCAGAACTTGATGTTTTGTTAAACATGTATGTGTGCCACGACTTAATATAACGTTGAATCTAATGTGTATTGGGCAAATACCCTGTACTTTTTGTAATACAATGGCGAAATAAAACAATATTTTCTACATATTCGTTTTATGGAATGGTGCATAGTATGCATTTCTTGTTAGTATCAAAATGTGTAAAATATAATAGTGTAACATTAGTATAAAATTCCATTTAATTAATAGTAGACTTGACAAATCGCACATAACACTGCTATCATTGTACAGTATGCGTTGTTTTACACTGAATACTAACCACAGTCTTGCCTATTGTAGATTTGTGATATAACGCCCTTCGATGCACCGCGGATTCGGATACAACGCAGGGTCCCCATTTTTTAAATAATAAAAAAATTAAAATAAATTTTCTTTTTTTTCCCTCCAATTATATTCGTTGATATAACGCGGGTGGCATATCATGGACCCCAACTTCAGCGTTATATCGAGGGAGCACTGTACTGGTCATTGATTACGTCTTGATTGGAAGGCAACAATATTCACTGGGTACTGTTTGTTAATGGTCGAGAAATGTCATGAACACTTGTGAACAGTGGCGAGGCGGCACAAAGCTTTCTTGACCGCTCATAATTATTGAACACTGTAGTAGTCGTACCCACACAACGAGGTAAACAGGTATGGCAATTTTCCGTGGAAATATGCCGGTTTATTTTTTCAGCGGTCGTTTTATTTGCTCTGGATGTGGCTTGAGGCCTGCCATCAGACTTGTTTTCCGCTGAAATTATGATTGGCTGTTGCCATCACTGGGTTGCCAACACTGGGTTGCCATCATTTGGTTGCCATCACTGGGTTGCTATGCCTGGGTATAACTTTGAAATGTGCTCGCCTCTACAACATATTGACCACAAATACAGCACAGAGTTGATAATTGTATATTAACATATGACGTCACAGTTTACAATTCCGAGGTGCTCGAGGGAAAGGGATGACATCTCGGATGTTCGAAGTTCCAAGTAAAAACTGTAAATATCTCTCAAATCCCAGCCCAAATCCACCATGGGGAGCAGAGCCAAACCTCCTCAGATCCAAGTACCTAGGGGGAAAAAAGAAAACATTGTGTTCACGTCCACTAGAAATGGCCAATTGTGCTGAAGATACATACTGATAAATCTGAAGATGAAACAGGTGAACGTGAGTGAGTGAGTGAATATGGAGTTTAACATCACTGCGGTGGGTGAACTAGAGAAATTAAGGCTAAATTGGAAAGAAATACATTTATTATTGAAGCAAGTCCGATTACACATATCATTGCTTTTTTCCTTCAAAAAATCTTCAACAATTTGATTAACCCTCTCCCTGCTCGATTAGATACAGACACTGCTATTTAGGGCATCTCGAGTTGCCTTCAGCACTGAGGGTTAACGTCCAATTCAAACAAGTGATGCTTTTGATCCTTTGTTCTGATCCACAAAATTATGGTAGCACTACGATTGTCTTAACTCTTACAAGTTAATACATCGCGCTAAAATCCTTGTGAGTACAAGTACCCTAGTATCCGAACCAGCAAGCGTCTGCAAGTCTCGAGCAGTGATGCACATGTAAATAATATGTGGGTTGATTGCACACTTGAATTTACCACTGAAATTGTTCTAGTTTCCCGAGAGCTGTCAGTGCGCGATGCAGCGCGTCGTAGTTCTCCTCTCTCAGACTTCCTCCAATCAGCTCGCCTATACCAGGAACAAGTAGATCCACAGCTCCAACCTACACGTGAAAGTGTCGTTAATATCAATCATATGTCATTGAAATGCAATGGAAGATATGTGCAATTCATTGAGACTTTGTACTGATAATACTGGTAATTTTGATCGCTTACGAATGTAGATAATACATGAACGTTTATTATAACTCTGACAAAAAGAAATGTCTAGAAATCTTAATAAGGATTATATTTTTAGCTGGATTGAGTTAACAAAATGAGCATTGGGTATATCATGCATGCAACTTATTGTGCAAAAGATTATTGTGATTACCAACGTAAACACGTATCTACATACTGTCTGGCCATCCTGATTTGCCTTGGCATAGAAGGGTTTGAGTTTGGCGGGGAAATCGGTTACAAATACGGGCACTCCACCCAATATCTCTGTCAGACGACGCTCGTGTTCTTTCTGCAAATCCAAGCCCCACTGTAAACAAAGGCAAATATTGATTTATAGAAATGAACCTAATCATACTTACTTTCACAAATAGGACCCAAAACTAAGAAATGAAAATACCTGACGGCTAGTCCATTTTTTAAATGTTAAATGTCGAGGCACAATTTTCTGAAATTTGGAATATGTGCATTTTTTCCATTCATTCACCATGTTCCAGTGCACTGCATGGTTAGTGGTAAATTCAACTTGAAAGATTTTTGTTGAAGTTAGCATTGCTGATTGAAACTGCAAATATATAAACTACTGGATGAACACGTGACGGACCTCAACTGGAAACTGGAAGCCTTCCCTGTTCTTCTGTAGAAGTGCCACAGCCTCTGTGTACGTCAGCCTGCAGCAGAACAGCACCATCTCACTGAATACACAGCTATACGTACCAGTAGATGTTACCGAACTCCATGACCAATAGTGCTGGTCAAAGTAATGCACAACACAATTTACATTGTACTGAGGCAAGGTTTACAAGGCACTTGTAGTACTACAATTATTATTAAAATTATAATTATTACACTACTGTTGATATATCACCCATGTCATAACTGTTGGCGAGATATCACTTTTCTATTTATAGCTAGAACTACTTTTAATCAGGCCAAACGCACAATCTTCGAGTTCTCTCCCCGCTACCCTGTCAGTGCAAGTCCGTGCAGTATTCTCTATTTATTATCGTTAATATAACATATTTTCGAAATTATTATTTTGGGTGTCTAATTACAACTGATAATCTTGCCAACTTATATAATCAAGCAATCAAATCGTGACATGTTTACAATGCAGGACTTACTTTTCAAATGCTTTGTTCATCACTCTGTCTAAATCTTCCTACAAAAGAAAACAACATTAGATGTAAATATTACTTTATCGAGAGATTAAATTGCATATATAATACAAGAATTTTCTAAAGTAAGAACGAAAATATGTATCAGATATTGTATTTGATTTATGAAGAGCCCTGTTCCAATTCAAGTTAACGAGCATACAAGAAACGCCCTGGAATGCACATCTATAGACTAAGCGGTAAGTACCAGTTACCATACATGACATTGTTCACCGAGACGACACAAGAATAGCTTTCTGAACAACTGGCATGCATAGCTTGAACTGACCAATACATAATTTAAGCATACTTTTACCTTGTGTTTTTCATTGTTAGAATTTTGTGTGTAGAAGTGAATATCCTCCTCAGCAGAATCCAGGACATATTTAAGAGTTGACTTGACCATATCTTCCATAATCTGTCAAAAGGTGTAGTCCATATAATTTAAATAGCAACACAAAGTAATCACAGAATATTTATACTTGTAAATCAATTGAAATTTTAAAAGCAAACATTTTCATCCTTTAAGATGTTACAATATTAAATAAGGAATTTGTTTTTTGTTTTGTATTGGGGTTTAAAGTCGCTTTCAAGATTCTTTCGTCATGACTTGTCAGTTGAGGGCAGGAGGAAACCTGCAACATCTGTTACGCTGAATGTTGCAGTAAACCTGCGAGCACAATATTAAATCGATGCAATTGGATTACGAGGTGAAACCGTGACAACACGTGCCTGTGTGACGTCGTGGAGATCGTCGGTGAACGCCATCTCAGCCTCCACCATGTAAAACTCGGACAAGTGGAGTCTGCTACGGGAGTTCTCAGCTCGGAAGGTCGGACCGAATGTGTACACTCTGGACAGAGCTCTGCAACATAGCAAACTTACACCAATAGGATATATGGATAACTTTTAACTATACTCACAATACGGTACTCAGATAATGTGCCAAAAATAATATTATTTTCTATTTCCCCACAATCTGGCTTAATTTTCCTATTAAATATACCATTGTCTTGCAATAAACAATTTAATTGATCTTGCTGAAACAAATCCTAAAATAATGATTTCATATTTTTTTAAATTTGGGTTCAGAGCCACTTTCAAGATTCTTTCACTTATCACATCTTGTCAGTTTAGAGCAGAAGGAAAACCGCAAAAGGTATTAATTCCAACAATGAAAGAAGCTACATGTATGATATATTAATTTATATTACAGGGAGGATGAATCAAAGGGAGATAATCTGGCCACACACCCTGTCATCACCTCGAGGTGCAGCTGCCCAGACACAGTCATGAAGGCAGGGCAGCCGAAGAAGTGTTTAGGATCTGTGTCACTGTTACTGTCAGAACCCAGAGACTTCACCATCTCCGAGTCAGCCGGCTGTGGGAGCAAACAAAATATACAGTACACCCGCATTATAATGCACCTCTATGTCACAGCTGACTCGGATAAACCACAGGGTTAGGCATGGATACCATATTTTCCTTGAATGAATGAATAAATTGGTTTTACAGCACAGTGAGAATATTTCACTCATTCACTTATATGCAATCACTATAATATTTTCGTGTATTTTGAGTTAACATTATAATATATTCACAATAAATGTAGTATAGCGTAGTATATAAATTTTATGGGTGTATGCTAAATACCTCAACTACAAAGACCTCCCCGGCACCTTCACAGTCATTTGAAGTCAGGATGGGGGTGTGCACCATACAGAAATCATTGTCCTAAAACATACAGAAATCATTGCCATGAAACATACAGAAATCATTGTCCTGAAACATGAAACACATCAAAATCATTGTCCTGAAACATACAGAAATCATTGCCTTGAAACATACCGAAATCATTGTCCTGAAACATGAAACATACATAAATCATTGTCCTGAAACATACATTACTCTGAAACTTTGACAGTGAACAGTGACACATACTTAATTCTGGAACACTTTTAAGGACTGCAAGCAGAAGCGTCTTCAAAGTAGGAACACCAGGCTCATAATGCTGACTTCTATCTGCTACAGATACCATAGTTTACTGATATGCATTAATTCTTGGTTTATGTACAATTTAATTCTTATTTTATTTATTTTAATAACAAGTCACATTGAAATTACTGGCATACCTGGAAGAATTTATGGAATGCCATTGTTGCAGCATTTCGAATCCTCAACATGGAACTAAATGTATTGGTTTTGGGTCGCAGGTGTGGAAATGTTCTCACGTAGTCTGGTGGGTGTTTCTTCCTAGCCTTGAATGGATATTCCTGAAAACAGTATTAATAAAAATAACATAATGATTTTTAAAATCATTTCCAATACAAACAGGCTAATATAGTGTATGGCAAACACATTTATTTTACAGGTTTTAAAAAGTACAGGGATGATTAAAGATAATGCAGTTGTGTAACTTGCTGCTCCTGGACAGATCATATAAACTACTCACAACTGGATCACAGTGTCCGACAACTTCAATCTGGTCTGCTCTCAACTCAACATTCTGCCCACCGTGTTCACTTTCTACAAGCCTTCCCTGCACCGACACACTGCTGCCAAATGTCACGTCCCTGGGAAGACAGTCGAGAAAAAATAGTAGTATTCATCAATCCCATATAAGTATTATCCAGGTGTCTTTCACCCATATGTGATGATTCTCCGCCACGTATCCAGTGTATCGTTTCTCGAAGCTCTCATATCCACTATGCATGCTATGAGACCATAGCGCTCTCTTAAATGCATGATTTCCATGTATTAAGAGATTGTGATGCTACGAGAGTCCTTATGGTCTTTGAGAAATGATACCCTGAACAGTAAATTGCATGGAAGTTTAGAAAGTTTGTACCAGAGCTATTTAGCTGTTTAGCCATAAATCAAGTCATTATTCAAGTACATTTAAAGAATATTTCCCAAATGACAAACCCACCTGCCACAGAGTCCAGGTGGCGCCACCACTTGCAGAGGTTTGACACAGGAACCGTCCGACACTCGGAGGAACTCCACATCTCGGTGTCTTTGTACAGATTTCACCCAACCCTGTAAATATTCACACTGTCTTGTATCTGTGTAGCATTCTTCAATAGAGCAGGGCCACACTTCACAGAACACTTGTAGCACAAGTATTTTTTTCCTATTTTCACCGTTCACTGATTGTTGTTAGTTAATACAATGATCTCTTTTATGCGGAGGCAGATGTTTCGTCCCATATTCGTTGCTCCCCATTCATTTCATCCCCACCTGTACCTTTTCGCCCCTATCTAAATTTTGAGATGTGTGTTTTTGCCCCTAAGAAATATTTTTTGGAGGTACATTACGCCTGAACTATTTTGGACTGAAACTCTTGACATTTGTCATAATTTGGCAACAACAGCCAGGCATATTATTGTCATCGGGAGAAAAATATGACGCGAACATGTATAGGTGACACTTATAGGATACTAACCGAGCTTCCATTTCGTATCAGATGTATGCCCGAGTGACATAATTTTGGTTTTGAGCGA
>JAUTBZ010188536.1:0-22375 GCA_032361785.1 Lepetodrilus galriftensis | reverse complement strand
TTGCCCAGCTTTCCAATCAAATTTGGCTCCTAAATATTTTTTAAATATTTTACTCCTAATATCTTCTATATCTGATACTTTTCTTGTTCTTTTTTCATTTTTATTAAAGTGGATATCTAATGCTTTTCCCATATGATTTGTTGATAACCTATCATTTTGATCATTATCTATATGACATCTATACCATGAAGAAATTTTATTAAAGGTATAATTTAATGATTTCTCTGTTTCCCCTAGATAATGCAATACAGCTTTAAAAGCATAAATCAAACTTCTATGAATTCCAGGATATTCATATTTTCTGTTTTTTTCTAAAATACTACCTTTTTGTTTTTGTGAAGAAAACTTTCCGTTTCCATAACCAGTACATTTACCACAATTACACTTAGTTTGTGCATCAGGGAAAATCCTAGACTGTCAATGGATGAAAGTAAATAGTTAAAATATAAATTATTGAACGGTCTTGTATTTATATGAAAGGAGCCGCTGAAATTCTTTATCCTCTGTTCTCCTGTAATCTCCAGTAATCTAGACTTGCTGTAACTGATCTAGCGGGATGTTTTGAATAGGAGAACAAGGTGTGACACAGACTAGGAAAATCCTTCCAATCGTGCATGGACGACAGTCACAGTGAAAGTGCAGCATGTAGGATTTTGTTGTTTTTGTAATGTAATGTAAATAACGTTACCATGTTCCATATATTTCAGATTATAGAAGTGAACAGTATGGGAAAAGTGAAGTTGAAATACTGGTAAGTATCAAGTACTGCTGTACATGATGTAGCTGAGAAAGTATAGCTCAATATTCATGCAAATAATGTTGTAAATAATACTGTCAAATAAGCTACGAAAGTTATTATTTTCTTTGTATAAAGTATTATATTAGTAAATATTGATTACAATTTTGAATTAAAAAAACACTTTTTTACAGGAAATGACATGACAAAAATAATAAGTCACATAACGGTACATATATTATTATTGAATTATATTACCTCTAAGGGTAGTTTGATAATTTCATCCAAGTAACTTTTTATCTCAAATATGTCAAGAAATCTGAATCTTGCCGAACTTATTGGTATCATAAAATATATCTTTTCCCATATCATTTCATGAACTTTTCTTATGTGACTTATTTATAACTACAATTGTCCTGGAGCATTCAACTTCATGGTAGTTGATGCAAATATATATTATAATGTGATTTGATGTTCCAATTATTTCTTCATGTAGGTGACAGACTTCACAATCCTGAAGTAGGGTAGTGCCCCAAAGTTCACGTATCAATAGTACACCAACAGATCTCGCAGTCTTTTGATGTCGTAATCGCGGCAATCATTTCAATTCGCAAACTTTATTGACCTGAACTGTTTTGTGATGCCTATCGCTGTTTATTTGGAAACCTCAATAAAAAACAGACGTATTCAATGCCGAAACATGAATATAGAAGAGAAATATAATAAACAGCTCCACGCGATGAGAGGAGTTATTCATGTATTATGAAATCAAAATGCTGGATGCACCACTTAATTCGACAATAAATGATAATTGTGCACATTTTCAACTTGCTAGAGCTGTCATTGTGTTTGCAGATGGCTGTTTCATAGTTATTGGGCCCGACATAAAAACCTGCCCCTTTGGAACCCTTTCGTCATTATCAATTCTTTTTTTACAAGATGCGTATTGCGCTGCGAGTTAAGCCATGATTCAATCTCATAAATCTGACCCGGTCAATTGAAAGGGACCCCTCTAGCGCGATGTATAACGTCTGAATGGAGCTACGGATGTCATCTCTGACATCACCCACTCTGGAGGAGGCCACGGTGAAGCAGGAAATAGTTTTATTGCCTCAATTGTGTCCGCGATCCATCTCCATCAAAACCTGAAGTCGGGAGAGGAAAAAACTAAAGGGGGAGTCGACGACTCTTCCTTCCTATCCCATTGTAACGAAGATTTTACAGCTGGGATAGTTGAAGCCTGTCTTTGGTTTCTCATTTTTCTATATGCATCTTAAAAAATATTGTTTTTTTAATCTTTAACGAATGATTAATTGTCTGTTTCGCAGCGGGGTTCATTTCAACACGCCCCAAGTGCGGCCAACCATTGAACAAATTGACCAGTCATTCGGGGCCACGCACCCTGGAGGTACGATGTCGACTTTTCTTTTGGACAAGAAATAATAATGTGACAATACTACGACAATACGCATTCAGCTTGCTGCTCCGATGAAAAGATGCTCATGAAAGAGAAAGGGCTTAGAGATCACATCGGGGGTGAAAGGGAAATTGCAAGGGCCATGGTGTAAAAAGTTTAGGTCACAATCGACATAATATGTCATTAAGCCTTCAAAGTCAGCTCAATGATAATATAGGCAATAATCGAAATTGAACTTTGTTGTCATGTTGAACTAAATCTCAGATGGAATCTTTTAATAACCCCACCTCCCCCCAATTTAAATGGGTTTTTATCCCCCCAATATTGTCAGGAAATGATTTTTTTTCTGCATAGCTAGTCATGCCAAGACCTGTTTAGACTTTTAATGAGTCTGTCCTTTATTACGGCGAATATTGTCTTTTATCATTTTTATATGTGTAGATTAGGGATCTATTTGGGGATCCATTATCTGCTTGAGGACCATTAATTCATAATAAAACTAATAACAGTATTAGGGGACAGTATGGTCTAATTGTTCAATAATGTGAAAGAACAGATTATAAACAGAAGACGCATCCTTCACCGTAAGCTAGCAGAGTGTGATGTACAGAATGGGAAGTGATAATTAACGGCTGCTGATATTAAGGAAAATGTGATCTGTAAATATTGTACGCAGTTTACATATATGTTTTGTAATGATGACATATTTCAAATAAAAAAAGGGAAATATCAGTACAAATAAATAAATATATTGATGACGCCAAATCAATTAGTTAAGTATGGTTACGAATACTTCTTTGAGATTAGTACATTAACAAAATTAGCAATTTTATCATTAATTTGAATTAATATCATATTCATGATGACTTTCAAAATTGTATATTTGTGAAACATTGGACAGAAAGCTGTACATTTGTGAAAAATAATTGACAGATTTACAATGGACAAAAATGGCAGCTGTATTTTAATTTATAATAAAACTCCAGATTTTCTCATAGAATACTAAATTTGTTCATATTGATGGTAAATCCAAGCATGTAAATGTTAATATTGTTTTAGGAAGATATTATTATCATATTGGAAATATCATATAGAAGATATTATCATATGTATACAATTTATTTTCAGTGTACATATCTGAGAAACAATTGTTTGTTCTCAATTTCCGAGGGCTGTCGTTCGACTTTCCAATTGATTCCAAGTTTGAGGTGAGTTCACAATATATTCAAAATATCCACATCTTGTATGTAATTGTTGTCACAATCATAGTATTACTTTTTATTTCTTACAACTGGTGTGAAAAATCCCTGTATTCCCACTGTAGACTTGTTATCAGGGTTAGTAACTTTCTCCCACCGATTTTTCTATTTCTTTTAAAATTTACCTTTTTACTTTTTTTTTACCTATCTTCCAGTTGTACTTTTCAAATATTAAGAGATTCTTTTGGGTTGTTATTTTCATGTGATAATTTATCTTAAATCACAGATGGACATGTATATGAAACATATCAATGGCTGTTTGGTTGTAAGTAATCAAGTTTTAAAGTTTCCAATATCGCCTGCTCCTGGAACTACGGTACTTATACTATGACACACTATAGATGAATTTAATCTCAGGATTGTTTGTAATTTTGATTTGATAAATTTTTAAATGATCGTATTTCAGGAATTTATATCTTAGAATTTTTTTAATAAGCAGTATCACACCCGGAAACTTAGATTCAACTCTTGTTTGTTTAACCCTCTCCATGCTGAGAAACCCTAAAAATGCCCTGGAGATGCACTAAAGAGCTTTTTCTGTGCCTAATCCAGCAGGGAGAGAGTTAATGAAGATTGGGAAACAATAATATTTTGGCAGGAGTCAGAAATTCTGCAAATCTATAGTTATTTTCAGAAGAAGAAAATGGAAAATATTTATCAATATTTTGAAATATTTATCAATTTTCTTTTCTGAAAATCACTACAAAATTGCACATTATTTTAGATACATTGTAAATTATCATTTGTTGAACTGACATTGTCTTAGCAACTTGATAGTTCTGCAGTAACTGTGTTCCTGATGTTGATATATGTGCAGTACCATGTGGACGATGTTACAATGCATGTCCTATCACCCGATCACTACTCCCATAGTTTATGTTTTATCTGATCAGCATTGCTTGTATAATAAACATTCACTGCCCAGTTTTCAAATCAGCACATGATATACCTTTCCCTGTTATATGCTTGAATGCTCAGCAAATGTTACGACACAATGTCAAATTTATTTAAATTATATTTTAATTTTATGTTAAAATACAAATAATTTTGAGAAATAAAAAATGTGCTTACCGGTACTGTAATTGAATTTTTAAAGTAAATTATATTTAGATTTTGCTGTTGCTAGATTATTTTTAAAACAATACTTTTACTATCTTTAATTTTAGATGAATATTGGGATTGTCTTCTCTGAACATTTACACTCAAAGGGAAATAACTCTGTAAATAGTATTTTTGGTTACATGTGTGTTCACGGTTGTTTGGTACCATTGCAGATTCATATTCCAATTCCTGAAAAATCATTAAGTCACTTTTAATATAAAACTACAAATCTAATGTTATCAACAAAACTTTGCAGGAAATCATCTACCATATACCATTTGTCATATTTTGTTAGTAATTTTGTTTGCACATATTCACTTAACTTTCTGGTTTGTATATGATTCATAAGTTGACTGTTCCTACCTCCCTCTTCCTTCATAAACATGTTGGTTTATGTATTTCACATCTTTGTTTGGAATTTAGATAACTGTATTTAAAATATGAGAAATGTTTAACCGTACAAATTTCCATTGTAAATTTAATTTGAAATATTTCATAATACTGAGATCAATAGTTTTACTACAATACTGAATTCATATTTACTGGTTAGCTTGCGTAATGAGCTTCACTATATTTTGGCCTTGTTCTAATTTGCTAGTCATAGTTTTATTAGGTTTTATAGCCTAATACTTAGAAATTAAAATATTAACTATTTCAATTTATGTTTTCATATTTTTTAAATATTTGTATATAGATCTAGATCTATTTTATCTTGCAGTAAAAAATACAAAATTCTAAAAAATATTGAAAACCAGTGGGACCTGCAGAAAATGTAGCTTGTAGCCCATTATATGCTTCTGTAACAAATCAAATGTACATACTTTCAGGTAAAATACATTTGACCATGATTGAAATATCATCAACAAACTGTGATTGTATGCTTTAAATATTTAACTTTCTATTTTTATTATTTAAAAAAAACTCTTCTTGAACATATTAGTTGGACCAGCCGTTACAATCAAAGATCTGCAATGCCATGGAAAACATGGTCGTCAAAACGATAGAAATTTTCCTTTATATCCTTCTAGCCCAAATAGTGATACAAATAACAAATGTTTTCAACAACAAAAAAAGCATAAATTTCATTAGTCCTCAGGATACCTTTAGCATTTGAAGAAATTGCCTGGGCTAGTGTTAATTTCTATCTGTGCTAGTAGTCCACACTAACAGGTTAAAGCTGGAGTTATACTTTTAAATGTGTCTCACGGCACAACTCGCTAGCACATGCTTACTTTCAGCCCCAAAACACTCTAGATTGAGCTTCCTAGGGGTGTTAATAAGCTCCCACAGGAAGCTCAATCTAGAGTGTTTTGGGGCTGCTACACCGGTAAGCATGTGCTAGCTATGTGCGCCGTGAGACACTGTTAAAAGTATAAATCCAGCTTAACACAGCTTTAGATGCAAGTCTTACATATTGTTTGTTTCCTGACAGCCAAAGTACGCCCACGGACTGGGGTCCCTTCAGTTTCCAAATGGAGCGTCGCCCACGGTGTCCAAAATGTGCATCTACTCAGGAAACAGTCTTCAAGAAACAAAGTAAGTACACTGGACCCCTGATAATCCAGCCACCGATAATCTGATTCCTCCGTATACAACTTAGACCCCTGCTAATCCGACCATCCTAAATAAGCTGGCACTCTAATCACTATGCCCCAAAGGCAATTACAAAACTGGTAAGCAAGAATCATGAAAATTGATCAGATAAATGAAGGAACTATTTTAAAATAATACTTTACAGTTTTACGATAAATCTCTGTTTTCGAAAAAAAGGACATGTAATTTCAAGGCACTTTCACATTTCTTTTTCTTCAGAGCACCGCCATTGCCCGTATCTTGTTTCCACGGCAACTGTTTCCTGGATTGTCTGGAAGTTCTACGAAATCATAATACGACACTGGGATTGAAGTTTCTACTGATCACTGAGGGTAACAACATTAATATATATGAATATATATCATGGTCAAAATGTATGTACTTGTAAAAAAGATATGTGAATACAAACTGAAATAAAAATAATAAAATTAAAATATTTATAAGTATATTGCTTGAATAATATTTGACATGTCCTCATTCAAATTGTGAAGCTAGCCATGGACCAACTTCGACTCGAGTCTGACTGCCTATAAGTTATGTATTCATCATTATTGGTTTTATAATGAGATCCAACTGACTTTTGTACTGGTTGTTTTCTTCAGGTAATGGTACAGGGAAGCTGATGGATCCCAGAAAAAGGTCCATAGAAAGGATCATTTGCTTCGGAGACTCGTGTCAGGTGAGTGAATGATCCCACGCGATGTACAACAATTTTCTTTTTAGTCAATACATGAGACTATAACTATCCTTAGACCAGGTTATCCTTAGATCAGCTCATCCTAGGTCCAACGTATCCTAGGATCAGCATATCTAGGACAAGATTATCCTAGGACCAGCTTCGCTCATCGCAAATGGGTGAAAGATTCCTGCAGCGACATTAACTGTATAATCACCAGCTTCTCCTCAGATTGTTTCATAGTAGTTTTTGTTCTCTTCTGTTCCAGGATGTAGTTAGTGCCTTGGGCTGTCCCAGTAAGATATTCTACAAGTCAGAAGACAAGATGAAGATCCACTCCCCTGAAGCCCACAAACGTGTTCGCTCGCGGAGTGCAGACTTCTTTTATAACTACTTTACCATGGGGGTCGTAAGTAGTCCATTTGTTGACTTTGGAGGAATTTGGATGTTTGCACAAATCTCCTTGAACCTAGGTGAAATAATGAAGGACGACAGCATGATTTTAACCCTCTCTTCTGTATTAGTGATTAATTGTTAGGGCATCTCCAGTTGCCTACAACAGTGAGAAGGTTAAATATGTGCCTTCTCTGTCGTTGAAAAGTGCCTAATCTAGATACAGTATCTAAGGTTCAGTATACAGAAATGTTGCATAAAAGTGAAATTTTCATCAACATGGGCAAAGGGGCATAACTCCAACTTCATATTGGAAAATGGTAACCTTATGAAATACCTGTTAGGTAGTACAGTATTAGCATCCAATCTTGAATAAATTAGTAGAAAGCTGAATTTATGTATTAATTTGTATGAAGCTCTCCAGAAAAATTCAGGTTTCTACTAATTTATTCAAGGTTTATAGTCCTATTTTCTACCTAATACTCTTGCACTGTTTATAGAAAGTTTGACTTCGTTATTTTACAGGACTTGTTGTTTGATGCAAACTCATACCTGGTCAAGAAGTTTATTCTCCACACCAACTTTCCTGGGCATTATAACTTCAATATGTAAGTACCAAAACAAAAGGAACAAATTTGAGAAATAACATTATTCCTCCCTAATTAATTACACCCACCCTATGACATGGTCAGCAACATTGTTAGGCTTATGTCAGTTTTATGCAAGAATATTGACTCTCAATGTCTCATAATCCTTTGTCTTCACAATAAAATACTGGTCAGTAAAAAGTAAAAGCAAAAATAAATAAACAAACAAATAAATAAATAAATACCAAAAAGGAAAACATTAATTAATAAAATATTAAAAAATGTAAATACTGACTGTGTCTTCAGGTACTGTCGGTGTGAGTTCAAGTTGCCGGTGTCAGTCGGCAAAGACAAGCTGCAGCACAGCCTCCTGGACGACAGCGACTTCATCGTCACCGCGTACAGCAGGGTCAGTATCAGTCTTAGTATCAGTCTGAGTATCAGTTTTGTGCATTATCCACTCTCTGGTTGTCAGATTCTTCCCTCAGTGAGATGTCAATATGTTTGATATCTAACGACAACCATTTTGTATTATATCAGCTTTGAGTTGGAATCGGAATTGATTGGAGATCTTTTCTGATATACAATGCATCAATCTTAGGTTTAGTTTAAACATATTTTATTCACAATAGAATGGGATTGGGTACAAGTTAATCTTAGGTCATTGGGACAAATGCTTTGACAGGGTTTCCTTAAGATCTTGGTGTTGGGAAAGTAGCAGAAACATGGCAAAGTGTAATTTTAGCTATATTGACTGTGCCTAATGTTGTTTTATAAGATTTCCTTAAATATTGGTGTTGGAGAAGAACAGAATCGTACTGAGATGTAAATTTTGATCAACCATGCCTTGTCCCGAGATTTGAAAGTTTTGTTCACAAATGCCAATATAAAATTTGATCTAGCGTATTAAATTGTACTCAACAGGTTTCATCTCGTGCTGTGATGTTATATTTTAGATTGACCATGCCTGATCATAGAATCATATTGAGATGTCAGTTTAGATTGACCATGCCAGGGTATCGTAGTCATCTCTAATGCATGGGGATCATGCACTTACAAGAGTGCGATGGTCTCATAATGGATATGAGAGCTTTGAGAAATGATACCCTGATGTTATGTTGTGTGTTGACAGTGGAATGACGTACAGTCCTCGCTGCTGAAGGCTGACGAGCGGCCAGTTATACTGAACAGGTCCTCCTCTACCAACACCAGCAATCCATTCGGCTCAACGTTCTGCTACGGGGTACAAGATATGATATTTGAGGTACGGTTTTTTACTTGTGTATTATGCGCTACCATGTATAATGCGCACCCCTTTCTCAAGGGAAAATATTCTGGAAAATATGTAGTTTTCATGTATAATGCGCACCCCTTGCTAAGTCCGACAATGCGACAAGTTTTCATCACTAAATTATTTCAAACGTGCAAGGTAAAAATAATAACACTTTGATGTCAAGTTGACAGTCAACCAGTGCAATAATAGAAAGTTATCTCAATGACTAGACATGCATAACTAGCAGCCCTGAGGTCGATCTCGTAATACTCCGACTCCTGGATCCTTGTTGTTTCTGTTGGACATAATTTCACATTCTCATCCTTTCATTTAATGACTCAGGGCCTTAGATTAATGCTAATTTCTATCACTTCTTTGCCTTCTATTCCAAATGAAATAAAGGGATATTAACTTTGCAGTTTACAAGTGAACTACAGTACCTTTCAATCAGTGTTTTTGCCTTGTTGTAGGTGATGCAGAACCAGCATATAGCCTCCATGACTCTGTACAAACCTTCTGCAGCTAGAGAGACCCTCTCCTCCTCATGATGACGTGTTCCAGTCTAAGTCAGCATATAATATACCCTGGTGGAGCACAGCCTAGCTATCCAGACCAGAAAAATCCAGGCGACCATGTGACCATGCCATGTGACTATGTCATGTGACCTCGCGCCGTCTGCTAGTTGGAAACATGGGCAGATAACCTGGTGTGAAATGCATGCAAGATTATCGGAATATGGTGAATGCTTTTGGGGAGAGTTACTTGCAGATTGTTATCTGCAAGCTGTGGCAGAGTTACCTCCTACTTGTCTTGGCAGAGTTACCTCCCCCTTCTCCGGAGTACCTCATTCTTGAGATGTGTTCTACGACCCGTGCGATAACATGGTCGTAGATCTAACATACTTTCTGCAAAATGTTTATGAATTAATTTGATTCCGAAGAATTAGTCGCTGATGGTCGTCTGCCGAAATGGATATGCGAACGTTCACAAAACGAGAGTTGATAATGTTTCCAAAGTAATGTGCCTGTAGGTTGTCCACTGACATAAAAAAAAAAGACAAATATTTATGCCTTTCCTGGTCATAATTCCTTTCAACTTTATGCATTATTTGCCAATGTTATGTTGATGGCACAAGGATGTGATCCTTTTTCATGTTGATGATGTATTTATGAATAGAACATTTCTTCTTATTTCAAGATGTGTATTTATTAATCTCACCTTCCTAATATAATAATTAATGATGCTACACATTGTATGTAACCCACAGGAGACGATTATGATTTTCTCCACTGACCCCGTGTGCAAACAAGCTATTCTCTGCGTCAGAGGTGTGGCATTGTACATAGATATTTTTGATTGACATTTCCAGTTGTCTTCATTTACTGTTATTTAAACTGCACTTCTTGTTGTGTGATATGTCAAAGTACATCCCTCATTAATATTCATGAGCTGCCAAGCTTCTCGCATGGATACTCTGGTATTTGCACTTGTTGTTGTGTAATAATGTCGAAGTAATTCCCTCATTAATATTCATGAGCTGGAGAGCTGAGTGCACAGATGCTCTAATATTTGTCCTACATGGTAGGTGGAGAAAACAGAATGGTATTCCATGGGTTATATGCGATTGAAGACATATTTACAGTGATCCATTATAAGTGGATATTAAAATCTGTAGTTGTAGTAGTTGACCAATCTCATTAAAATCAGATCAGAAATGAACGCTCAGATATTTTGACATTTGCTCTGTTTAGCAAATGAATGTCAAAATGTTCCAAGGAGCGAAATGAGATCTGATTTTAATTAGATTAAATAGTTGACTTGATTTAGTGATTGTAATGACACATGGAAATAATTTTATGTTGAGCATAAAGTTTTGCCCTGTTCTGTATGTTCTACAGAAATGTAGAATTTACGGGTCAGAGACGAGGTATGAAATAGTGCTGCGTATGTTGACGTCATTGTCAGAAATGTTCATCCGTCTCCAGAATATCTGGTAGGACTGCAATGAAATTGGACTCCCGATATGTTCACACCATTGCTCTGATTATAATGGGATGAAAATCCCAAGCAATATTGTTAATTGTTTTAATAGTTTTTAACACCATTATATAAAGGCACTGCTCTTAATGCATAACTGTGATTAATGTTTGAATATTATTTTAAAAGAAGTGGTTTATCTTTAATTAATTTTTAATGTTTGATATCCTAGCGATTACAAGATTTGCAATGCATAGATTGCAGTTTGCAGGATATATTTATATGAAGACCAAAGTTTATCCCTGAAGAACGTTTTTAATCGGCAACCGTAAAGGTAGAATACAGTTGCTCATCCCTCAAGTTTTCTCAGATTTAACAAAACAAGGAAATTATTTCTCAGATTTAACAAAAAAGGAAATTATTTACCTTTTATCAACAAAACAGCAATTCACTATCAAACAAATATACAAATGTTGGCCTAATGATTGATACTGAAAATGTTGTATGTAAATTGATCCTGTGTGTAATTCAAATTTCTTCAAATTGCTATAAAGAATTTTTTTTAATGTCTTTGCCCTTTGAATAAATTTATAATGTTTATTCACAGCTATGACACACTTGATATGAGCTCACTAAAGGTTTACAGGTTAATTCTAAGATCTCGTGCTATATGCTTCATTTGTACTGGAAAGTTTGACATGTATCATGTTGTACGTGTCCAATCACAAAGGTATTGTTCCTCGAAGCTTTCATATCTACATGTACTTATAAGACCATAACGCTCTTATAGGTGCCCAATCTCCACGTGTAAGAGATCGCTACAAGAGCACTGATCTCTTAGTAGATACGAGACCTTCGAGAAACAATCACGTCGTTTAGGCGGTAGCCAAGTCAGAAATTCTGTGTGGGCATTTCGGAAATGAATCGTTACATAAAATAAATAGTCAATGGCCGAGTAGCCCACTTGATGACATTATTTTAAAATGTGTTTAAATGATCTCGTTTGGGGGCTAATGGCTATAGTATTTGGGTCGCAGCACTCTGTAATAACCCTTGAGATAACATCATAACTTTCTCTACTGATCTTGTGCAGAGAAAATATGTTGTATACTCCCCCAGAGGGTTGAGAAGGAAAACAGTACAACTGATACATTGAATGGGATAACAATGTAGAAGTATGAACGTGTTCTATTATAGTATGGATTTGGACAATATAAATGTGAAGATCATTATTATTATTCGAAAAGTGTGGCATCCATTTTGAATCATTTGGCAGCTGGCATACATTTTGAATCGGTTAGTTTAGGTGTTTACCAGCTGAGAAAATGCATGCATAAATCATCATTAATTGATCTTTCTAATTACCAATGTACAAGTTTTAACGGGAAAAATGCAGAAAATATAGCACATTTTCTATTTTCCCCAGACCATGTAGAGAAAGATTTTGTGTTATCCTACAGGTTATACACAACATGGTTGCCGCAGCTAGTCAACTGTAAAGGTGCTGATGCTAACAACAC
This sequence comes from Lepetodrilus galriftensis, assembly GCA_032361785.1. Lineage (NCBI taxonomy): Eukaryota > Metazoa > Mollusca > Gastropoda > Lepetellida > Lepetodrilidae > Lepetodrilus > Lepetodrilus galriftensis. The sequence goes on along the minus strand of JAUTBZ010188536.1, from coordinate 9,843 downwards.
CATGCGTGTATCAAGTTTCCATTATTATATTTACTTCATTCCCAGTGTTTTATTCTTGGAAGCATCTCATGATTTCTCCCAACATAATTCTCATATTTTTAGTGAAGCACTTTGTGACATATCTAATACATTGTTCCACCATGTCCATCGTTCATATTTTTAAAAGTCTTGGATACGATGTGTACATATCGCATCAATACACGTGACGAGGTGAAAACGGAACTCAGGAGAGTCCTACTAACGTTGGACAAGTAGCGAACATGAATACAGAGCTGAGTGAAACCGTGGCTGGATCATCCTTATCTTTTAATATATACAATGTATACAACATATGTGCATGTCCATCACAAACACTCAGTTTGTAAATATGTACAGTGGCCATTCCATGTATCAGATACCACAATGTTATTGAACAATTTTTGAGACATAAAAGGTTGATGTATGGTATGTTGGGTCTTGTTATGGAAGCTGTGCATTGCCAAAAGAAGATAAATAGAGTGTTGGGTCTTGTTATGGAAGCTGTGCATTGCCAAAAGAAGACGACTAGAGTGTTGGGTCTTGTTATGGAAGCTGTGCATTGCCTAAAGGTTGATGTATGGTATGCTGGGTCTTGTTATGGAAGCTGTGCATTGCCAAAAGAAGACGACTAGAGGACCATTGGAAATCCAGCAATGAAATATTCAATCTCATTAAAATCGGATTCGAAACTGAGATTTTGATATTTGAAAGCACAAATATAGAATGTCAAAATGTTAAAGGAGCAAAATGAGATCTGATTTTAATTAGATTGTGAAACCACCTATATTTTTATTTTTGACGTTTGACACTGATTTATCACCCTTAAATATTATTTTAGAGGTGGTAAATCTATGGTAGACCACCTAAAAAATGACACTGCAGACATTTAGCGACATTTACCATTAATTTATGTTGGGACACTTTTGTGAGAATGTAATCTTAGGGCCTGCTCTCACTGGTTAACTTACAATTTGAGGTGCGTTCAAGATCCAATACATATTTCTACAGAAGCCTTCAGCCAGAACATGTAGAAATATGTATTACTACGGGCCTGCTCCTTTTCAGCTGTTCTGTCTGTCCGATGCATGCGCAGTTACCAAAGATCAACACTGCACAGTGTAACTATGCATGCTTCAAACAGAAAGTACAGACAGAACAGCTAGAAAGGAGCAGGCCCTACATGTTATGGCTGAACAGCTTCTGTAGCACTACATATTCCTATGTATCAATATGTATTGTATCTTGAATGCACCCTGTAGTGCTTTGTAGGAAAATCCAAAGCATGAAGCAACTGAATGCATACGCAGACCGATTTATGTCTGTATGATGATCCAATATTTTTCTCATTTAATTTATTAGCTAACGTATATGAAGCAATGTCTGACTACATACAGTACAACAAAGTAAATTCAAGTAATGTAGTAAAAAATGTTTATTTTGTGGGTGTTATTGCAATTTGCAATAAGCATTGTACAAGAGGTTGTTGTACACAAGTAGGCAGTTCATTCAATCACAGTAAAATGGACATTTCACACATGGTAAAAATTAATTATAGAAACTTACAAGCCCTGGAAAGTGCATATTGACAAACTCTGACTTTTAACATACGAAAATAAAAGCATTAATAAACAGAAAAATAAATAAAGCACAACACAAAATGCAAAATAGTGGCATGCATAACTCTTGTGTCAGCTGACTGACCTGACCTGACCCCAACACCAGTACATGTAAAGAGCTGTAAATAAATATTACATACAAAGCTCGTAATTTCATTGTAGTACAGCAGTAGATTATTTTAAAGGCTTATGGCTTGCATCTGGATGCTGCTATCAACTGCAATAGCTTTTCTTAGTAAGATTTGCAAAGAAAGACTTTGTAAAAGGGGAGAAAAAAAACATTTACTGCATATTCACTGCAAGTGAGACGATAGAATATTGCATGTATATATTTGTGTTATATTTTCCTCAGACCAAAGTACAAATTTGGAGTAATAGTCTCGGAGAAAGAAAAACAATTTTGTTTGCTAAAATAAGTTTAAAATAGGAACTAAAGAATTACCAAATAATTTTACATTCATTTCTAACTTGTATGTATACAAGATTTCACCAAATGGTATCTCCATGATCAGCAAAACTAATATTTCCCAATCAATTCCCTTTTGTAATAACTATATACTAAAGTTCCCAACCTTCATGATGGATGGAGTGAATATATGTATACAATGAATGTGTGTCATAATTACAGGAAACATGAAGGTAACTGGGTTTATTTTTTGCACTTTGCTCGGAATTGATGATATACTTGGCCCCGATAACTTATAGTATTTTAGCTACACTGGTCAAGGAATAACGGCACCAAATGGATTCTTCAATAAGACTACTGTAAATGGTATGTACCGGTACACCTCTTGTTTCATCTTGGTTATCTGCCCTTGGATGCTTCATACTGTATTAAAATTTTAACATTTTTTTCCCACAGACTCGATCACCATGGGTGCATTAAAAAACTAACAGGAATTTCTTTGCCAATATCAATGTTCGAAATAGAGCCTGTCCGCATATTTTCAGTGAGGACTGATGCAGTTTTAGCCTTGCACGTGCATATTTTGTGTTGTTTTTCGACTTACCAGTCCTCATGTCTGAGTTTCATACACTGCCAATATTGAACACAGACTTATCATCAAGCATTTGCAATATTTTCAAACCATTCACATTTATTGAATGCACTGGGTATCGTTTCTCGAAGCTCTCGTATCTACTACGTGACCATAACGATTCTCATAGCGATCTCCAATACACAGTGATCGTGCACTTACGAGAGAGCTATAGTTGGATAGTAGATTTGAGAGCGAGAAACGATTACTGTAAATCACAAAATTAATGCGTCACAAATTTAATGCAACCTCTAGATTTGGGACGTAAATGTGACACCAATAAAATGCAAATGGTCATGTCTCCATACACGTTCTTTACCAGTATTTAATACGTATCAATTAAATGCGACAATACAATGTTTTTTTTGCATTAATATTTTGCTCGCATTAATTTCATGATTTACAGGTTAATGGTGGTGTTAAAATATGTACATGTTTGATCCTCAGAAATCCAAAGGCATTTAATATCCAACAAGTTTCTACTAATCTCCAAGGGTAGGTATTGTACTGAAAACAACAACAAGGATTCCCATTGCTTCTGTACGTCTACAGTAGTCTCCAACACAGTGACTCAACAAAGAGGTGTATACAACTGGCAAGCGACACTGGCAGTTTTCCTTCTCGGCCAATCAGAAGGTCGGGATTGAGGTCACACTTCCTGTCCTCAGCCGGGTGTCATGTGTAATGTTCGCCAGACACTAGGCTGTGGCAGGGTCGTCGCGGGTCAATATCTGAGGCGATTCCAACGCCACCCAGGACAGTCCTTGAGATGAGGGGCTCACACTGCGGCCGTCACCTTGGTCTGTCTGCAAAAAAATCCACAAACCGTTGTATTTCATAAAATTACTATCCACCAAGTTTTAGCAGCGAGAAACTTATATATGAACATGCACAGCGAGAAACTTATACGAACATGCATAGAACAACCCACAAACAAGGTTATGCTTAGATTATAATTCTGATTTTCGACATTGATTACATTTATACAGTAAAATAAACATTTACTTCCACTTTCTTCTGGACACATGAGGGCCCATTCTTGAAACTTCTTAGCCTAAGAACAGTTCCTAATGATTCTCTTATAGTATGGCTACAAACTGGTCTAACGTTTCGAGGATAGGCCCCCAGATCTAAGAAGGTAACACGTGCAAGGTGAAAAATATTTACGGTGCTACTTGCTGGATGTCAACGTACGTGAAAAGTGGCGAGTGATAACAAACAGGGTGTGTGTGTGTGTGTGTGCACCCCTGCACCCCCGTCTAGACATGCCGCTGCTGTGGGTGGGTGGGTGGTGCAGGTGTGGAATTACCTGCCACTAAATGTACCTTAGAGTCCAGCATCTCCTGCAGAGCGTTCTCGTGAACCGCCGGGTCCCATTCACTGAACCTGGAGACGACAGCATTTGACAGTCAAGGGGAGATAATTCTGACATTTATTATATTTTTAATTTCATTAAAATTATTATTTATTTAAATAATTTATTTACTACCCATTCATGTAGACATTGTCAGCATATTTACACAATAGGAACAGTAAGTCTCATCAGGGTCATTTCTGGCGACAGTAAGAATTTCGACAGTTGCTATGAATGACGTCTAAATCGTGAGGTTTTCATGCGAGGTCACAATGGGATATCGTCAAATGTGTAGCGCATTTAGGTGTTTGACCGGTTTATGTCACAGGATATTGAATGGATCTCGGGCTATCTCGAGTCAACTTATGGTCCCTATTCTGAAATTAACATAGTATCAATTCTAATATTTAATGACCATCATCCCTTCTGGATTAGTCCAGACACTGCTCTTTAGGACATCTCCAGTTGCAATTAAGAATATATATCTCTCTCTCTCTCTCCTGTTATTCATGGATAATTTCTTGGTTGAAGTACCTTATTGCATAGGGGTCGTCCGAGTCCGGAGGTTGATAGATGCGCTCCTTGGCTGCCTGAACCGACTCCGCAACACGCTTCTTGTAACCTTCTGGGTCTTGGACGTAGCTGAAGTCATACGACAGTCGTACAATGGATCCAGCATCTTATTACTGTCCATAACATTTATAATATTTTACATTATTCATTGTTTATTTGTGTTTGAACGTGAAATGTTATATAGAGACAGCAGTTTTCTGTAGGTGGAAACATGCAATACTTGTAGCACCTAGCATTACTGTATATCTGTGAACATTAGCTGTTACTGATCAAACCAACCAGAAAAAGACCTTATTCTATAGTAAATCAGGACTAGTCCATTTTAACCCAGGGTATGTCTGGCACTACCATAGGACTCACAGATCAGCTGCTTCTTGGTTGACAGCAGATTTCGTCTCAATCTTGTAGAAAATCCTCCTGGCGTATAGTAGCACCTGCCAGATGTGGTTCACATTCCGCCTGACAAATAGAATTAAAATAACCATTGCATTGTGCCTGAGAAGGTATTAAAAAACAGAATTTAAATACTCATATTTCAGAACTATCAATACATTATTTAATTAAATTGTATGCAGTATTCTGTACTATATATGCGTTAGTTAGTCCGAAGTTCGTTTTTGCAAATAGAAATAAAAATCAACAATATTGACCACTAATGACACTTTCGTGCAGGTATTCTTTAAAAAATATAAAATAAATTGGATTGTGTGTATTACATGATGAATGAAATTTACAATAATAATAATAGAAATATTATCTCAGAAAATCTTGTTGATTTCTTTCAGAAATGGGTACTAGGTCAAGCCCTGCACATGAGACAAATGTTTGGATAAATGTGTGTTTACCTCCATTTAGGAAACGCACGCTTCACATCCAGCTGACCAGTGGACGAATCAACAACAGGGTGAAACACAGGAAACTCAAATAATATACTCTGAAACAGGAAGTTCCAAATATTAATAGCAAAATATTTCTGCCATTCGAAAGAATAATATCAGTAACTTTGAGCGTACACACTCAACCAACCCTAGGGTGATGAAATTAGCTAATGACCAAATACTCATGATGATACGAGTACCCTCATTGTCTAATTTCATCACGCGACCATCACCCTCGAGTAGGTCGAGTGTTGAATCGAATATGCTCTTTGATATCTGATGTTGATCACCATGTTATTGTCATATTTTACTAGTTTTATGTTGACATATTTCATGGTGGCATATTTCATGATAAAAATAATAAAAAAATCATTTGATTTGTCAATTAAAAAGTAATGAAAATTATCAACAATTCCGATTCAAAATGATAGCAATAATAAAGAAAGTGAAAGTGAAAGTAAACATAGCAATGAACCTACTGGACAGTCACTGTCGGTATCCGGGAAATTGTCCGGGATCGTGAGAGTGAACCGGAACACTCCTTCCTGATACATTCCCTGCCGGATAAACAACACTCCGTTCCATACTGAAACAGATCATGAGGAACAAGTACAGACCAGGGGTGCATTCAGTGACACAAGGGCTTGCAAGTGACTTACAAGCGGCTTACCAAACTATCCATCGTCTCAAGAGTCATATGAACCGTACACGGGACAGGGAACCAGTTTAGATAAGCGGCTTACTCAGCCCTGTGCTGATTAGATGCACCCCTGGGTTCTTATAGCTCACTTGACACTTATCATTCTATTCATACATAAGCACTCCACAACTTAAAAATATACTGTAAAACATATTATCTTTGAGAACACAACGCTAACATTTACACATTTGTAAGAATTAAATTTAAGAGGATTTGCAATTTATTAAAATAAAAAATAGCTGTAATTAAAAACAGTAGTAAAGTGAGTGAGTTAACATGGGAGTTTAACATTGCTGCGGGAATCTTTCACCCATTTGCAATGACAGTACATCAGTGATTTGAAATGCAAAGAGTAGTAAAGCCCAATTAAGCCAAGTAGATAGCGATAAATGGTTGAACATTAGAACATTAGATCAGATATCAGAAGTACCAGTAGGCGAGAAGAAATATCAGCCATGACATACATTCTGAAGAGAAATAAATGATTAATAAATATACTCACTGTGAGGCGAAGTAGCTGAAGGTATGACATATATTCCAGGTGCTTTCAGACAGCACAGCTGATTACTGCAAGTACAAGATTAAACATTATCTAAATAACACAACTGATTCAGATGATGCCTCAAGAACTCGAGTGGTGGGTGGTAACCCCAATTAAAAAAAAATTTAAATGACTTGCGATACGACATAGAACTGACGACATCTACTTACTACTCAGCCATGAGATTGTATTCTTGGAAGAATGGCCCGTAGCCATTGAGCGCTTTAGACGACGGCATCTGTTTGTTGGGTGTTGCACGTGACATCACTTCCTGTGCATCTTGTGATGGAATGCTGGGTAATCTCTTTCGTCCATCTGTCCGTGAAGGTGTATCGTTGTTCACAATATCTGATAGGGAATTCTGTGGGGAAAGCATGCTGAGTAGAATGGTGCAACATGAGAAATAATTCTCAGTATTTTTATATCATTTACGCTATATCGCAATGATGGTTTTAGCACAAGGGGATCATTTCCCAATATTTTATGAAAGCTTCGGTAAATAATACAACATATAAAATTAAACCAAACATAAAAATAATAATCTATATCATGTACATATGGTACACCTATTTGTACATATGGCAAAATGTATTCCAGATACTCATCTTATAACAATGATTTAGATTGTAGAATTACCGTTTCTGAATCAGAGGGGTTACTTGACATCTCCAACCATCTGACCACTGGTGATTAGTTTGACCGTCACTCATCAATGCCACTAATTCACCATGTTTGTCCGAGTGTACTACAGTACTAGCAAACAAATCTGTGAACACAGCAAACAATATGTACAGCTTAGACACCAAAGTCTCACATAAGGAGTCCGCAAATATTTGATGAATGATGAATGATACTGGTCATTCATCCGTAAAAGAATGCAACTGTCGTTAACATGGATGAAATGGAGTACTATACTGAATAACATGGATAACATGGAGTACTATACTGAATAACAAATATTTCCTATATTCAACATTGTTGACTGATTTAACGGTCAAATGAATTTTACATAAAACTACTTTTAAAAATAGATAATTTGTCTAGAATTTTAGTAGAAACAAATTTTGTATTCAACTAGCTTTTGTGTGTGTGTTAAATTGGGGTTTAGAGCTGCTTTCAAGATTATTTAACCTATATCATGGATGGTTACTTTGGGGCAGGAGGAAACCGGAAACATCCATAACACTGAATGTTCGTCACGACACCTTGCAATTGAGGTCTTGCACGGAACAATCGTCGGGTGGCGGAAAACGGTTTGGGTGGCAGAAAACAATGTGATGACGTGAGCAACGGCGGAAAATCCCATTGTCTTGCCACCCACAATGCTGTGTAACGTATTGATTGACGTCACATGCAAGGTCTCAATTGTTCCCCTACAAGTAGCGAAGCTGTAGTAGATACATTCGATAATAGATTTTGTACAATTTACACACGAATTATAAACCTTTTGTAATATGTATGTGTTTATACATGTCAGTTGTAACCAGTTGGGCAACATAGCTTTTGCAACTATAGATTTTGTACAATTTACACACGAATTGTAAACCTTTTGTATGTGTTTATACATGTCAGTTGTAACCAGTTGGGCAATCACATTGTCTTGCCACCCACTGATGATCACATACCTGTCATTTTTGAGAGATGTTGCCTTGCAGTTGCCAACTGTACGTTTCTTGACACTTTTCCCTATTTGACCCATTTCTCGGTAGTATGTACGAACAAGATATAGAACTACAAGTCAATCGTCTGCATGATCAGTAGGAGGGTTTCTGGCATAAAACGTCGATAAATATCGATTTGTAAAACGTAAAATTGACTTCCTTATTTATACTTCAAATAACAGACAAATATGAAATTACCAAATTGTACATAGCTACAAATTCAATTGTAACAGATTAACGTTACAATTACACACTAAATGAAACAACTGTCAGCTAAAATTACTTAAAATATCATTGTTAATCGGTAAAATAACGAACAAGTTTACAACACGTGTGGCTTGTTGATTAGGGAAAACCCCGCCAATAACGATAACTCTCATCTTTGCTAACTCGCAGCAAAAATATGGCGTCTGGGTTTACTGTGTTAGTTCGAATCACTGATTAATTATTATATATTTGCTCTTTCTTTTCTTTTATCTTTTATTTGCACATATGCTCAGGTTTAGAGCCACTTTCAAGAACATTTAACTGATATCATACCTTGCTAGCTTATGGGAGGATAAATTATGATTATGATTAGTAAGAGAACCGTACAAATAATAAAGATAGGGTGCATTGGAATTGTTCAAAATGTACTTTAAAAATTTGCTTCATATGTCTTCTTTCTCAATAATAATGTGTATGTTGCAAAATGTGTTGTTATATGCATAGTTTGCCATTCATATTGATCGTGTATGAGCCGCTTTAGTCTACCTCTCAGGGGTACTCTATCTATTTCACTTCATATCATATCATATGGTACCACATTATTTTCATCGAAGATTGTAACAGTCTTGCGCACCGCTTGTTGTGTTGCTTTTTTAAGATGTATATAATCGATGGCCAACATATGTGAGAATGGGTAACTTCTCAGACTTATCAGTCATGCCTGGCAGTGAAATTGCTGGAGTTTTATATGTTGATGATATATGAATTGTATTCGCCTACATTTCTGCATGTTTGGTGCACCGATGAAAGTCAGCTACCCTCAAAATGTCAGTAGTGCAACATTCATGCTTTAAGTTTTGGGCAATTTCCTAATATGTACACATATGATTTTCTATGTGTATCTCTGTATAAATTCCATTAGTGAATTGTAGGCTGAAGTGGACGGTCATCATAAAATCTTCCTTCATCAGAAAATTATAAAATAAATTTTCTTTTTATTGTCAGGAGCGTAACCTTGTAGTAAACTGTTCACATTATCTAAACATAGCAATAATAAGACTTGAATAAATCAGTTTTGCACCATCTCTTCTGTTGGAATTTAGTAGACTACTAAATCATTACAAATTGCATATGATCTCAGAAACGACATGGTATAATATTTTATTATAATTACATGTACCAGTATTCAAAGTCCTGTGGTTCAGGGCATGTCATGTTTTCATAGTGCCTTACCTGTATGTATAATAGCGAGCATTTA
>JAUTBZ010188425.1:0-16496 GCA_032361785.1 Lepetodrilus galriftensis | reverse complement strand
AGGAAGACTCAAGAGGAAGGGATTACGCCAGACGTTATCAGTCGGAACCCTGCCAAAACGAAGCCAATCACTATTGGAATCAATATCTTATCAGAACAAGCATTGCCGCCGCACCAGTCATTTTTATCCGACGTCATCCTCCATTTCATAAGCAGTATTTACCCATTCCTATATCTCGTATGCATTTTGCATTACCATACAAATTCATCTGACAAGAGCACAATGCCATCTTTCACAGCCCTAGGCGGTAAAGCAAATCATTTACTGATTAAACATTGCTGGAGAATGTCAAATCCTTCCAGGTAAAATAGTTTGAAGAAAGATGGATTCCATTTGAATAGAATGCAGATCGTTCACCGACTTTATGCTGAAATAATCAATACTGGATGTACATATTTTTATCCCCCTTGCGGCCAGCCAGCCATGTTAATCGTGGTAATGGTGATAGACAATCTTCACACTTATTATAATCAATGGTCTGGTGTTTAGCATAGAGATACCTATTGATGTGAGGCTGGGTTCTTGGAGGAGTGGTGGTAAAACAGCCCTGGCCTGAGTTTCGCGAAAGGGGTGTATATTTACGTCGGACGTAAAGCACGGAGCAAATGCACAGATTTACATGTACTCCGTGCTTTACGTCCTGATATACGTCCGGCGTAAATTAACATCCCTTTCGTGAAACAATGGTTCTGAGTTTTAAATCTTTCCTGTTGGTGAATGATACTAAATTCTGGTAAAATCTTTGCTGCAGTATCTGCATACTTAAAATAATCCAATAAGACTTATATTACATTAATTGATATATGTTCAGTCTAATATCTTGCCTGTTGGAGAAAGATTAAAAACTCGGGCGAAATCTTTGCTACAAATTCTGCATACTTAAAAGACATTGCCTATTGGAGAAAGATTCCTATTTTGGAGAAATCTTTGATTCAGAATATGTATATAAAAGATACCAATGACATTGTTCTATTACTTTAAATGTTAATATTCAGAGTCTAATATCTTGCCTGTTGGAGAAAGATTCTAAACTTTACTGCAGTATCTTCACACTTAAAAGAATACCAAGACATCATTCTATTGTTTTAGTTGTTCATATTTTCCCCAAAATAACAGGGGGGGTCTATTCTCGAAAGGTTCTTACGATCGTAGGACAAACTTAACGATTCTTATAGTATGAACTGTTTTTAGGGTAAGAAGTTTCGAGAATAGGCCTCCTGATTAACAACCAGGAGTTGACAACGTACCAAATGCATTATTTTCAATAATTAACTGTTAACTTTCAGAAACATGTACTTTGCAATCACTTTCGAGATAAATAATGCTAGGGTAGACGCTAATTATGCACCACATACTCTACTAACTCGGCTATGCACGCCAACAAGTTAAGAAAGAACAAGATTCATCACATCTCTTGAAATGCGATGTATAATTTAGAATCCATCAACATTTTCACATCCTCTGGTACATAAAGAGAATATGCAAAACACCTGTTTCTCATACAATGTGTGGGATAGATGCTATCTTGTGTAATAAATATATACCTTTGGATAAAAATGTTTGGCTCAGTCAGAAAGACGAAAATGAATGTTTATTTAGGGTGTATTTTCACCATTTAGTAGTCTTTAGAACCTTTCACGAATAGACTGCTAGTTTTATATTATCCTCAAGATAAATGATAAATTATAATGAACACATTTCCTGCAGATTAGTGAAGAACATATACAAAGAACTAAATTAATTAATAATTTATGTGTATATCACAATTTTCCAAACACAAAATATAATAAAAATAAAAATAAAAATTGTTAAAAAAAGCTGTCTTTTTTTTCTCTCACATGGAATATAATCGATATTATTTTACAACATTATATTAGTTCTTGAATGTTGTGACATATAATACATAGGTTTCTGAATGTTATGACAGAGTACACACACAGACTACTGAATGTTATGAAAATCGGCATACGTAGGTAGTGAATGTTATGATATAGAATACGTAGGTGTCTGACTATTATGGTATCACAGGTTTCTGAATGCTATGGCATGGAAAACAGGTTGTTCTGAACATAATAGCGATACGTAGGTAGTGAATGTTATGACATAGAATACGTAGGTGCCCGACTACTATGGTATCACAGGTTTCTGAATGCTATGGCATGGAAAACAGGTTGTTCTGAACATAATAGTGATACATAGGTATGGTTTATGGCATGACTATACATTAACTTCTCCATGTTATGACATATAAATACTGTAGGTCATCTCACCTGATCATGTAAATATTACAGTAACTGTCGAGAATGAACGTAATTCTCGGAGGCAGGTCTTTATTATTGAGATGGTCCGGGGGGAAATGAATGACCCCATCCGTGGACGATTCCGATTCCAGTCCATACTGCGGTCCGAGTTTCTGTTCCAGGTGCTGGATGGCCTGAGTGAGATCCGACTCGGAAACGGCGAAAGTGTTGAAGCGGTCCCTGTCCGGATTGTCCTTCCACAACTCACTGGCCGTGTCGAAAACGACCCGGAACGTCGTCGCTCGGCATGCACTGCAGTCCGAGGAACAAGAGTTTTTCCTCCGGGACTTTTCTGAGATCGGGTAGAGGCTGCTGAGACTGGTTGTGGTGGAGGAGTCGAAAGAACAGTCGGAGTTGACGTCGCTGTAGAAGCTGTCGCTACCACTACTCCGACTTTTGTCCATGTCCAGGTAGATCCAGCTGGACCGCGCTGCGTGCCGCGGAACCGAGACGGAATGCCGGAACAGGGAGCCGTTTGAGCTGATAGGCGGCATTGTCGTTGCAACACGCGATACTCCGCTGGGCGATAAAACTTGGAAGTCAGTCAGCTGGCGGAATACGGAATACGTAATCACCAGAGTTCCTCCTCGCTTGTCATTTAGCGTGTAGGCTTATGTAAGCCTGTCCGACGAAGCAACACGGTATAGAATGATCCGATTCCGAAGAAAAACGCAGTCGGAGAAGAAACGCAGTGATGCAGACTTGTAGAATCTGTCCCTGTAGATAGGTTAAGTAACGCTGCTAATGTCCGGCGGAGATTGCTCAATACACCACTTAACTTCCTGCCAGAAAATCGAGTTTCCACGATGACAGCTTCTGCCTCATTTCATCTCCAAGTGTCGCAGTCAATCTGTCCAATTTCGGCCTCACCGATCTATAATTATTACATCCACAACTAGTTATATGTTCAAGCTCACGTTGACAAATACCCAACTGGCAACAACTGGCTATTTGCGTTCAATTGTCATATTTCTGCAACAATAAATACGTCCCGAGGAGCAGAATGGACCCTATTATACGCAGAGATTGTTCACAAGAGTGGATTCATCCCCCCTGCGGAATTGTCAAACATAATTGATATGATAAATGTTTGCCGTGGAGCTAGAGCTGTTGACACACGAGACAAGCGACTACTCTGAGAGCGATCTCAGACTGAGAGGAAGTCCAGTACACAGTCTTACCAGCCTTAACATGACTACTTCCACAACACCTAGAGCCTCGCACAATAGACTTGCTATGTCGTGCCGGTCCCACGGAATGCGACTCTGCTTTCCTAGGCAGAGAAAGCTAGGGCCGTGTATTGGCTTCGACCAGGTGATACTGCTCCGATAAATCCACCAGCTGCCGTTCCAGCGCAATATTACATGTAATCACACTTTTACCTTGTTTCACTGTTATGATCCTCCCAATTTATTAAGCACAGGTGGTTTGGAAAAAAAACCATCTGTTAATTGTATTCTGCGTTATTAGTGTTCTATTCACACAATCCCAAAGCACAAGTCCTGGTAATGAGTTCAGCACGTAGTTGAGGACACAAACAATTTAGTGATGCTCTGGGATGCACAAAGTTTAGAACACGCACAGTTTAGGATGCACACACAGGAGAGGACACGCACAGCCGATGTAAACAGTAGTCCGTCAGTTGTGACAAGCGACACTAGTCCTCACACCAGTCGATCATGCAATGCTGAGTAATGCCAGCCGCGAGACCCTTTTCTCTAGCATTTCCCTGGCAACCAGTAGCAGCACTAGCAGACGAACTGTCAAGTGTTCAGCCACTCTAGACCCCAGTCAGCCAGCCAGTGAGGACCCAGAGCTGGGAGAGTCGAGAACCCAGCGATCGGCAGAGTGGAGAACTCAGCGAGAGCGATCAGAGCGATCGGCTGAGGTCAGTTGATCTGAGGATGTGCTAATTGGGCACCTTAGTGGACACTGAATCAGTGGCCTGCCTGGCCAGCGATCACCGTGCAACACTTCACTGAATAAACTAATCACTGTAGACGTTCCTTAGCTCTCCAGTGACGTAACCTTATGCCGTGTCTGTGTGTACGTCCGCTCTCTCGAGTGACTGAACTTATGCAGTGTCTCCGTGTACGTCCGTTCTCTGGTGATGTAACTTAGGCTGTGTCTCCACTCTCTGGTGATGTAACTTATGCCATGTCTCCTTGTATGTCCTCTCTCTGGTAATGTAACTTATACTGTGTCTCTGTGTACGTCCACTCTCTGGTGATGTAACTTATGCTGTGTCTCCGTGTACGTCCACTCTCTGGTAACTAACTTATACTGTGTCTCCGTAGAGATCCAGCTATGTCAAAAGTCTGACAATCTTCCGGTATTGTTGTCGACAGATCTACCTGGATTATCAATATCGTTAGCAGCCTCTCACGTGCTCGCAGCCCATCTGTCGTGTGTAGGGAGAAGAATGCTGTATCGCAGCCAATCAATTAGTAAGAATGTCACTATGAGAAACGTGGCACAATCGCTCAATAATTAATCAGCTTCATTGAAATATGAAGAGTCGTTGCTCAACATGCTAAAACACAGAACGTTTTCATTAATATTTAACAGCCACAATCCTTCACACGCTAATAATTTTCACAGAGGCTGCACTTAACTTCATAAAATTGTTATGACTGGTATGCATGAAATGGTTCAATATTGATCAATGAATGCACCAGTGTTAATTATTGTGAATGATGCGATTGGTTAATATTGGGGATATTTCGCTGTTTCTGCTCCATCTGTTACACACAGAACATGTCAAAGCTTCAGTGGTACAATAGAGAATGTGGTAAGTACACCGCATTGGATGTCCCGTATTCTGATCTAGCAATGTGTCACTTGTATACTGCTTCATCAATACATTCCTTATTTATTATCCAACAGGTCAACATATGCAGGAAATAAGCTCTTATTATTATCTCGTAATGCTTCGAATTCCGGCAGACCTGGTTCTTCTATACATGTCCATAGCAGACGCCATTCTTGTCAGGAAGTTAAGTTTGTGGGTGGAATAAAAATATAGTTTTATTGTCTGCGATTCGAGTTGAAATTCAGGTCATCACCCGAGGAAAAAGTCAGCAGTAGTCGAAAGGAAAGCGATCTATTCCTGTCACGGAAAATCTCCCAAAATGAATTATCAACACTAATCAGTCTTATATTAGAATAGCCCTTGTTCGGAAATCTCCTTTCATTTGCACGCTGCTAACGAACCACTGGGACGCAGGAATTAGAACAGAATGGCGCAAAAATAAATCTAATCGGACACTGAATGGACGTCCAAGGAATCACTTCAATGACCACCAGGCTCTGGTAGCCTGTACCTATATAGCCGGGGATGTACCTTCGCTGGCAGAATATACACCAAGCTAATTTCCTCTCGCCGATTTAAATAGCTTTTCGTCCCAGCGAGGTTTGGCACTTCTCCTTCGATTTCGTTTCCTGTATTTCTTGCTATGTGCCCGACAAGATCAGGACGACAAGCAGAAGACAAAATGAGCACGACCTTTGGCTGGTGTCCAGTGAGGACAGAGATGAGAGAGTGTGTGTGACCACACAAGACACTACACTAAAAGTGCGGGACGTGGGGGATACGTGTATACATTGTACCTAAGTTGGCAGTAATGGGCACGATTAAGTGGGATTTGCTTTAATTCAATATACATTGGGAAATTTAAAAAGAAATCTCATTTAAGTGTGAAAATAAAATGAATGAATGAATGAATGTATTGTTTTACATCACGGCGGGAATCTTAAGAATTCATATGTGCCATCTCCTTTTGAATGCATACAAATTATAAATGAAATTTGTGGTGAGTTGTGGTTGTTCCCAATATAATAACGTAATCAGTAATGCAATTAAATCTAAATACATAACAGTTATGAATATGAATTTTGTGGTGAGTTGTGGCTGTTCCCTTTCAGAATAATGTAGTCGGTAATACAATTAAATCTAAATATCAAAGGATTAAAAATCTATCAAATTACAAATCGAATATTTAATACACAATTAAACATAACCGATATAACGATAAAACCAATGAATGGCCCCATTTGTACACGCTAATGACGTCAGAATCAATTCCTGAGTGGTAATTGTGATACACCCACGTAGAAGATCATAAATATTTCTCATCATGTGGGACCAATATTATCTTAGGCAAAACAATTCTAGATATTGATAACAGAGATCTAAAATTAGAAACAGTAAATTGAAAAACAAAGGGAAAATATTTCGCAATTAAATGTCAAAAATAGAACGAAATATATATTTGATGAGGATGATAATCGTACCATCAGATCAATTCTGGAATAATTTGATAACTTTCTACGAGTGGCGCTAAACATGCCTGCAGTACAGTACTTAATCAAGTTATCGCTATCTAAACAATACAACCAGTAGATGTTCTAGCGATCTTGTTCAGATCTGAACGGGACGCTTGGAAGCAATGGGTAGGAATCTGTACCATATCAACTTTTGATCCAAGCAATAATTCAATCTCAAAGATAAATATGCAATACGGCTGCTGCCGTTTACCCATGTGCTAGAGTCCCACCGATTTCTGTGATGGAATGTGATGAATTTCTTGCAGCAGTTGGCCGACAAAGACTTAAAGCAGCCGTTGATTCTGCAGGAAATATTCCTGATCTCATTACCAGGGTCTTGGGTCCAACAGAGGGGTGAGGGAGGGGTCTGGTCCCAGTCATATGACTCACCCAAGGGAATCTATAATGCATGAGTCACGACTCGGTCTAACATTATGATCAGTCAGCACAAAGTTAAATTCGATTTTGGTGTTATAAAATGTTCTTAAATTGAGGCATTGAGGCTGAGGGACACACTGGAACGTTGTAGTGTGGATGTAATCACTTCTATATAATTGTCTTCAAGAAGCTTGACAAGAAGGAAATCTTTTGAGAATAGAAGTTACAGTTGATGTCAATTTCGCAATGTGTGGGAGAACTGAATTTCCATTAAGATCGGAAAAATTACCCATTGTTATTGAATTGATAAACAGATGCTGGAAATGAATATGAGATGAGTTCTCAATTATCTTGCACAAATTTACCACATTTTGCACTTTTAATGAAACTTATTAATATTGCATGAATATACAGTAGACCTCGCATATAAAGTACTCATTTAGGACCGGCTATTTTGTCCGTTATATGTGAAGTCCATTATAGGCATATGCCGTAATTAGCATTAGACGGGACCGGGACTTCAGAATCAATCCGTTATAGGCGAGTGTCCGGTTTATCCGAGGCTGATATATGCGAGGTCTACGTACTGTATTCCGAAAAATATATCAAGCTAGTTTATGCCATGAGTAAAGAATTGTCCTTAAATATAACCACATACTTTGTGGACAAAAACCTGATTTATGCTGATGTATCTTTACCTATATGAAATCAATAAAACGTGATAAAGACCTGTCATATTACATTAATATCAGCGATTCTGAAGACACCTGATCCTCTAGGTCAAGACACTTCTGTCATCAAACGTATTTGATGAAACCAATAACCTAGTAAATAATTTACTGTGTCTTTAATTGTCTACTACAGATTTTTTTTACGAGATCCACGCTAAAAACCAACATCCTATTCCTGGGATCTGCAGCTGGTGTGGAGAACACGGCTATTGGGTGTTGATCTCATTTACTACAAACAATTCAATTAGTTTCTCAAAGCAACATCACCCTGTCACAGCCCACTGTCAGTTGAAGAACGCTGCTGAATCTGAAAGGCTGCAAGGTTTTGTTTAAATGAGAGGCTCAATAACCTAATAACACTGCTAACCTATTTCTCTTCGCTAATAATTTAGCAATTATCTGAGAATTCTTCAGGAAACGAATCACAGGTGGCCCAAGTCCAACAATGTTTTAGAAGGAAAAAAAAACAAATAGAAATTAACATTCTATGTTGTAAATATTAGTCCCAAGGACAGGTACACGTACATAATATCGCCATTGGTTTAACCCTCTCCCTGCTGGATTAGGCAGAGGCACTGCTCTTCAGGGCATCTCTGGTTGCCTCCAGCATGCAGAGGGTTAACCATCCCCTTGCTGGCTTAACTGCAGGCTCTGCTCTTTAGGGCATATCTGGTTGTCCCCAGCACATGGAGAGTTAACCATCAGCATTAAAGGGGTCAATTAATGTGATCATTCTATTTTCCTTGTAAACGATATTCTAGATGGCACGAGTTGATCTTCATTAGTGTATGATACACGTTCCCCACATCTCAATGGATAGGCATGATAACACTGCTTTAACTTTCAAATTGTTACGAATGCCGGAGCTGAGAACATAATATACCCCTGAGCCTGCTGAAAGCAACATAACGCATTATTATGTACATACTTGAGTGGAATTGGAAACTGCTGCTGGTTCCGAGGTCGATGATGAAATACACCGATAATGTTAAAGGGGCTTGACGTTTGTGGTAACAATTACCTTAGATCTACATGAACCGACTTCTTACAAACAATGAGCTTTCATGACTAAATTATCACTAAGTAATTTATATAGGGCAACTCCTTTTGCCTTCGCCATGGCAAAGGTAAAACATATAACAATTCATGATCAATTCTTTTCATGTTTTTCACTTTATATATTTAGAATTGTAACAATATATTTAATAGTTTTAACACTGTGTGCAGCCTTGAGAGTAGTTATCGTGTTGATGTGATGTCACGTAAACATATTTCAGAATTGTTTCCAGTCCTAAATAAATACCTTATTATTATACTATTAGTATTAGACTTATTATTATTATACTACAATACTTGGACTTCATAAATTTAACGAATAATAAACTTTATATTCGCAAAACGTAATTAATTTGTTTTCTTAATAAAAACATCCTTGCAAACGAGATGTACATCTATTAAAAAAGCACTCCCACACATTAACGAGATACTAGCTTGGCTCCTAACATCGTCAACATCTCACCTGTGGGAGTGGAATGCAGGTAAATCTTCTCGGATGATAACGACCTCCTGGTGACCATAGCAACCAGGTTGGAATCAGGTGGAGGTCACTCTATTGCTGCTTATTACACGGACCAAATGACAGTTATAGATAGGCTCCAATAAGATATCTCAGATCTTGGGATTCATGCACACTTTCACTGTCACGAAGAATCTGATATCACACTGTATCAATTGCTGATAAATAGCCAAATAGATGTGGGGGAAATAGTCACAGATAAATGGAAAATTTCTGGTTACAGATATGCTCGATAGATATGAAGAGACAGTTTTAGTTTCAGCTGTTGTGTAAAATAAATGGGAAGTCTTATATATAGATATCAGAGTGAATATTACATATCTAGGAGATATAATATTCCAGCTGTTTCCATAGACCATGATACAGAATGTAATGGTAATTCGTTTAATAACCTGCAAGATCAAATATCACAAAACAGAATGCTGTACGTGAGGCATCTGGTGTTTATGAAAATTAATTTAAAAAATATGTCTAAATGGCAAATGAAAACTGTTGTCCTCACAGGCTTGAAGGTCATCAAAGTTTTTTAAATGACTCAGAAACTTCACAAACAATTGCCTTGTCAACACAAATAAGAACAAATATAGGAAGTGTCTATTTAATCATGACCACATTCAGAGTTCAATGTTACAATGTTAGCAAAAGGTGCAGACAAATATCTGGACAGCTACGTGTGCACATCAGTCAAGCAATATGTTATCATCAGATTATTTATGTGTTGAATAACACTCAAAATTAACTTATTTGAATAATATTTATATTTTTCCAAACTAATCCAATTACTAGAACATGGTGACACCATGATCTGCAGTGCCTAATACTTTCAATGATATATAAAATTTGAAATACTAAAAAAACCTCACTTAGTAATACTGCATTGCCACAGGTACAAGACAGTGCATCCTATCAATATGGCGTCAGAAAGGAAACTTTCACAAACATTGATGCCGGACTCCTGGGACAGGATTTGAACCCTGGACCTTTGGCTCTGATTAGTCCAACGTTCTACCATTGATCTTTCACCCGCCCCTAAACTATCTCTTCACTTGTTTAAGTAACATGTCAATTGCGCCAAGATAACATATTCCTAAAAGTAACATGTCAATTGCGCCAAGACAAAGCAGACGTACGAACATTCGCTCCATTTGACAGTGCAAATTTGGGCGTAAAGAATAAGGATGTCCTTTGACAGCCCAATCACTGAACCTGACTACTGAATATTCCCTGGACTTTAGTCCCAGACGGTGACGATCAACGAAAATGACCCAAGATGCGTGAACCCGAAAAATATCTGTCCTAAACGTGAAGACGACCAGTCAAATAAATTGAGGACAATGAGTAGCAAATCAAATTCCGTTGGAGTCGAGGATTCAGGCCATGGCACTTTAAGACGGCCGCTTCCTTAAGGCCAAAGGCACTGATGGCCATTGTGACAAGATGGCCGCTTCTCTGAGGCCTTGGGAGCCTAAGACAACGGTCCCTATTGGAATGCACTGGAAAGGTGTATTAGCTTGGAATTGGTAAGCTGAGAATTCTGGATTCCTAGACAATTACCGATGACAATGGACAGCCCTAATACCAGTCCACAAATTAAACTGCAATGAACATGATCAAGGCAGAATCAATAGAAATTGTTTAAAGCAAGGTGGCTTGTCCTCACATCGGGTCAAGGGGCGGTCAACATGATTTAGCAGTTTTCCTCATTAGGCGGGAATAATTGCAATATGAAGCGATTGTCTGAAGCCGAGGGCTGAAGTGGACCCTCCATCAAGACGTTGCCCACGGCTGGCCCAGATGACCAGCAACAAGAGAGAACATGTGGACAGGAGCCGCCGAAACTAAAAATAGCGTCTTCAGCTGAATAATTCGAACAGATTCAGGATGTGATGACTTTGAAAATAGTGTTTAAATATTTTCAAGCAAATGCAGAAGAAAGTTGTACCCGAAAATTAATCATTTTCATAAAACACGTACCAGAAAAAGAAATTCATTTTCATAAAACAACCAGAAACTGTTACACATATAATTTCCTAAAATAATTCCACATACGTATATATTGTTCTTAGAAAATATTCTACACATATTTCTTCTTAAAGAATTAACATTATCAAGAATATTAATAATGAATTCTTTTTCAGAAAACAGAAAAGCATTTGTTCTGAATGGAGCGGTAGGTAAAATGGCAGTGGTAAAACCTATCCAGAACAACAAATTACATAATGGAAATAACATCAATGCCGTTGTCATTTGGTTAAAAACTAATGGTACCTCCTAATCCCATAATACAAATTGCATCCCTACACGATGTGGCATTTCTACTGACACATCTACATGCAACCGTACACTTTGATGCCAGGAATAGTGCCATTTGGAATTCCATTAGTGTACGCATGCAACAGTATACTTTAGTACTAGGCATAGTACAACTGGGCTTCCATTAGAACTCCCCTGATAGTCTGTGATCGATGGCTACATGTCGTCAGAGGAAACCGACAAGATGTCATTAGGAAAATATGACGGATAACTACAGGAACCACATAAATTACACGCCTTCATTACAAATTCATTGAAATATGATGGGCGCCTTCTTAAGGGCTGCTTAAGAACCCACTAGGACTGCCGGCCCTTATAAATCAAACGATGATCACAAACTGTCAGGCAATTTTTCTCATCTGATAAAAGAAGCTGATAACGGCTAGAGCAATTTGGAAGGGAATTAAATAAATAATTGACATTAATGGTAATTTGATATAATTTCGCAATACTATTTTTGAGATAATCTTTGATGGCGATGTTCAAGGATGCAGGTTTTTAAGGTGATTTATGATGGGATTTAGTCTAGGTGTCCAGGTGCTATCTCCATTACAGGAGATATTTACATGCAGTAAATGCTATTCCACACTAATGTTCACGTGATCATCTGTGTCAGCTTTCACCCAATCTCATCAAAAAGCATGTACAAGTCGTATTAATAATGGATAATGACAATCTCTAATGATTGAAAGTCGCTGTAGAATTATATGTTCTCTACTAAAAGATGAGCAGTTGGGGGAAATATTACAGATAATATATCCAATACCATGAATATCAAAGTATCTATATCTGTCTCATATCTGAATATTGCACCTGCTGCATTTTATTTTCACTTTTATTGATCATTTTATCATAGAAGATTAAAGCTTCATATGTACCCAAAAACACACGCATACTTTCACTAACTATAATTTTCTTCATAAAACCACTGCACTACATCCTACAAGCACTGCTTCCTACTGTGGTAAACTTACTTTCTACAACCACTGCTTCCTACAACCACTGCTTCTTACAACCACTTTGGCAGACTTACTTCATACAACCACTGCTTCATACAACCACTTTGGCAGACTTACTTCCTACAACCACTACTTCCAACAACCACTTTGGCAGACTTACTTCCTACAACCACTGCTTCCTACAACCACTTTGGCAGACTTACTTCCTACAACCACTGCTTCCAACAACCACTTTGGCAGACTTACTTCCTACAACCACTTTGGCAGACTTACTTCATACAACCACTGCTGATTCATACAACCACTTCTTCATTCAGCCACTGATTCATAAAACCACTGTGCTAAGACTTACTTCCTACAACCACTGCTTCCTACAACCACTGCTTCCTATTACTTCCTACAACCACTGCTTCATACAACCACTGCTTCCTACAACCACCGCGGTAGACTTACTTCCAGGAATCACTGCAGGACAGCTTTGGGAAGACGAGAATAGCCCCGCACATATCCCCGCGGATCCACGAGTCTTCATTGAGTCATCTACCTGTCTGAATGGCAGTGCTACACCCTAGCTCTCCATGCCGAATGTGTTCCATGACTTAATTGTCGACACGTCACACCACAATAGAGTCCCGTTTCTGTGTGTAAACTCTCAGGGTAATTTTCTCCCAATGATGCAACACACACGAGGCTTGCTTATCACTCAGCGGTATATCTTTATATGTAACACTACTTCCTTGTGTCTAGCAGAGAGATGAACAATATGCCAAGTGCAGCGGCATGTAATGCCAAGTCTTGCGCTGGAGTCAAAAGATCATAAATACAGTTTTGCGTTCATTGTCTCTGCAGTCTTTGCCAAGACAATAATAGAATGTATGGGCAGTAAGACTGTTAGGGTAAGACCCAGAAACTACGTGCAGCAGATCAGTAGCCAAGGCTGATGCAGGGACATTGAAAACAACAGCGTGGTCTGATGAATGGGTTGTTTCTACACCCATTGAATTCACTACAAATCGTAGGCTGCTGAGTAGCCAAGACTAATACATGGATATTGCAAACCACAACGTAGTCTGATGAATGGGTTGTTTCTACACCCACTGGCATCATCACAAATCATAAGCTGCCATAAAGATATGTCTTCCATTACGCATAACCACATTGAAGCGTAGATGCTATATGAATGGAGAACAGATGATCACATGAAGAAACATCTAGCATGTAAGGTATATTTTGATCTACGTCAACATTCAGATGGTTAGAGTTACGTTGCACCACCACCGGTAATTAACTTAGTGCCATAACGTAAATACAATTGTGTCAGTTTTTTTTGGTATTGGCATCAATTACCTGCTATTTAATTATTAATGTGTTTGATGTGTCGATATAGGATATGTTTGCAATGTAATCTATAGTTACATATGCATTCATATCTGATGACAGAGGTCTGTGCTACTATACATGTAGGTTACCTACACACCTAACCTGGAACACATGGCGACTGGATCAGGAATACAAACAAGGAATAGTACAACAATACAACACAGGTGGCTGCCATTTCCATATAGTATGGGTCCCAAGGTTACTTCAATACATTATCTGACCCCCACCCCCACCCCCCTCCACAGATCTCCCTGTCTGGGTCAAACGTCAGTGTAAGTGAGTGGGCCGAGAGCTTTAGGCATATTCCAATAGTATTTCTGATGATGCTGATCTGATGATGCTGATCTGATGATGCTGGTCTGCTTATGGTGGTGGCAGAACCTTCAATAACCATGTGCTACAGTAAGACATATAAGCCACGGCTGGTGCTGATGGTGATGATGATGGTGCTGATGAATCAAGTACATTGAAATGTAATTATTTTTTATAAATTGGGGTTTAGAATATCTTTCAAGATTCATTCAACAATCCTGTTGTACGTGCATTTAGAATTCCTTAAATGTTAATACATTATGCTAAAATTAATATAATTACCCCTCTCCCTGCTTAAGGCAACCGGATATCCCCTAATGAGCAGTGTTTTTGCCTAATCCAGCATGGAGAGGGTTAATGTGAAAAATTAGCTTGATGACTGCTAACCAAACAAATCTTGTGTGATACAGATAAAGATTAGAAATGACAAGACATGATGATATGAACGAAATAATCTTCAAAGCTGCGCTAAACCCAAAATCCGGCACTAAACCCAAAATCAAACGATATCAAAAAGATTAATCCAGATTAATTACAAAAATTCTGCAGCAAGTCTTAAATCTTCTCAAAGCTTGTCAAAAGTGTATTGACTGTCTAGCAAACATTAACGTGAAGATACTACTATCACAACAACCCAGACCAAGTAGACAGTTACTGTCATAACTGATCATAGGTGACCGGCAGAGTAATTATTATTACCCCTTTGAGAAATCAGATAGACTGAGCGTCAATATGAACCAGACCGTGCCTCGTGAGTATCAGAGATTACAATATTGTCCAATGATGCAACGGGGCACATACCATTTCCCATGATGCAACAGACAATGTTCACCCTCTGCTATGTCGGAATTGAGTGTGACACCCACCTACACTACATGTCAGGTTTACATATAGTTAGTGTCATTCAGGAAAAGAGTGCTGCTTTTCATACATGTTAGTTGTTACATTTGTCTGGGTGTACTAGAAATCAGAAGAAAAAAATAGTTCATGTTATCATAAATGGTATACAATTCCTTAGGAAAATATTATCTGACCACTTATAACCAGAGACCATATAATATAGTCAGAACCGACAATATGCCATAATAAAAACTGACAGTATTATATTATTTGGTCAAATGGGGTAAACGTTATTGGTCCCTAATCCAAGTGTTTCGAGTAAATATCATCACTCATGTAATGTCTGTGTAGTATGCACGCAGGCAACAATTGGAAATTACTATGACTCATGCAGGCAATATTAGCATACGTATTTCACTCATGATAAAATGCAAAGCATTGTATCTTGTGCAGGAACCAATATATAGTATTGAAACTCATGTAGGTTTGATTGAATTAATGTTTTACGTCACGGCGGGAATATCTCACCCATAGGCGACGACAACTCATGTAAGAAAAAGATTAATAGTATTTGACTTGTGCAGGCAACATTGCATAGTTACGATTGTACAGTAACCCATACAGGCAACAGTCAAGTGAGTGAATATGGAGTTTAACATCGCTGCGGGAATCTTTCATCCATTTGCGACAATACAGGCAACAGTGACAACTCTTCCAGGCAATTATGGAAGTACAAGGACCAATTGTGCCGAGCTGTCTGACTGGTCATCAACACAGTGGACCCGATGTGGACCTGAGATGGAGCCGAGGTGGACCCGACGTGGACCCCAGTTGGACCCGCCGTGGATCCACAATAACCCCGACCGGCCTGATATCAAGTGTACTCTAGGACGAACGTAGAACCGAAGGCAATAATGGAAATAGCCGGTGCCGCTACTTTAGATGGAAATTAATACCTGGCAATAGGTTTACAAATTAGACGTTATTGATTCCGTATAGAATAAGACCATTCTTATGTGTTCCGAACATGTTACAGCAAACAGGGAGAAGTGCAGAGATGAGCGTGGGGATTGTTACTGGACGTGGGAATTGGCCAGTGTGATTTGCAGATGTCGGTATCACGTTTTGCGTGTGCTCCCAGAAATCTATGATGGCTACAGACAAGCATCCGTCCCTGGGATCACTGATAACCTAGCCACACCCTAGCAATCATGTCTGAAGAATGTCCATCTACAGACACTATAATGTTGTATGTTTCATGTTATCTATGTAATTTACATCAAACAAATTACACGTATATTTCATACCTAATGTTATACTTTATATATACTAGTAGATCTATGATAAGTGAATCAAGAGTATCATTAATATATTACAGCTG